>BMAO01037484.1:0-15833 GCA_019973975.1 Trichonephila clavata | reverse complement strand
ATTTTTTATGCAGCTGAGGGTGAAGGGTCACCGTAAACAAAACTACATTATCTGACATGAGCCGTGCTCTATCTCCACAATGAAAAATTACTCGCCGATTTTTCTGCTTCGGAAAATGAACATACAATATGATTCCTTTTATTTCGCTCTCGCTTTTGTTGATGGGCGTAAACAGAAATTCAGCACCATTCTGCTTAAAATATTATACACCGTTAAAATAAAACACCTTCATAGTGTTGCATTTCTTACAAACAGCAGTTTAGTTTAGGCTCTTTGATAGTTTAATTGTCTTGTTTCGCTTACAAATTGGTTCCTGTGTCCCAAAAGTTTGCCGACACTGGGTTAAGTGAATTCAAGATGTAAAAACATTAGTTAAATAAGATATAACTGTTTAAAAAGGAATGTATATCATTATGGTGTATGTGTCATTATATGGTTTTAAGTTTTACTGATTTTTTAAAATTATTATTAAGGACACCTTTGAAGCTATTCAAGAATTATCTCAGTCTTCGACTAAAAATTTCATTTATAAGTTATAAAAATTAATATACGAACAATTATATTAAGATTTTAAAAAAGAAGTAAAGGGAAAAAATATTAAGCGATCTTTTCATTTCAATTTCTTTTCTTCTTTTTTTACTAAAACGAACTTTTATTTTAAAGACTAATTTTTTGTATAAATTTGTAAACATTTTGATATGGAAATCATCTTTAGAGACTCTGCAGATGTTAAATGAAGCATGGAAGCTAGGTAATAAAAAAAATCACAAGGGTTCGAATGACACAAGCATTTTTCGTCAAGGCCTTACAAGCGTGGAAGACGATCCTTACAGAGTCCGGTCGTCCACTGGCGAAAACATTCTTATCAAATCATTTTTCCCAAAGGGCAAGACTGTGAATAAAAGTCTTTACTTAGAGAGTCAAATAGTTCTTTTTAACTTAGAGACGTTATTGGAAGAAATCTTTCTGAAGAATGAGTTAAGGACAATTGAGTTTAGTTTCATGGTAACTCCCCCGCACATCGGTCATTATTGGTGAAAAATTATCATGAATAACATAATATGGACACTTGAAGATTCATTCTATTTGCTTGAGCTAAATCCTTCTCATATTCAGGGCCGCTTTTCCACTTAGGCACGTGAACTAGGGCGCAAAAAATTGGAGGAAAAAGAGAAAAAAAAATTAAAAATTACAACAAAAGCATCACCGCCTAACAAGTTATGAGAGAAGACTTTCTGCTCTTATGAAGTAAAGACTGAAATGAGATCTACCATGAAAAAAGAAAAGCTTAACAGTTTGATGTTGCTGTGCACACAAAATGATATTACAATGGAAATTGATTACAATGACATTATGAATGATTTTACGATGATCAAAGCTAGAGGAAAACATAATAGCGATAAACGTTGAAAAAGATGATAATAAACAAGTTAAAAACGATTTCATTAATTTATTGCAGTAATTTACAAAAGAATGGGTGGGTGTTCCGTGATGCCTAGGTAAGAAATGAACTAGAGTGATCAAACCAGGTCACTATCCTTTCCTGATGGCTGCTGGTTTCCAGTCCAAGACACGAAGAGCCCATCGGTGAATAGATAATGGAAAGACTCTCCAAATAGCAAAAACAAATAAAGGGAAGCAAGTAAAAAAATGTGTTAAGTAAACTTACTAGAACTAAAATTGACAAGGTAAGAAGTGAAGGAAAGAAGTGCTGTGGAAATAGTATGAGGGAGTGTAACAATTTGAAGTGCCTAGGACACCGGGGAGGTTAAAAACAGCCCTGTTCAGGGACGTCTTAAGACTCTGAGGCCCTGGGACGGAGAAATCTTTAAAAAAATTTTGAGGCCCTGGGCCCCTATGCAAAAGTATGCAATACCTGAGATCTTTAAAAATAGACAGTATATAGCAGAGGTGGGGAATTTGCAGCCTCCGCGAGTTTCTTGTATGAACTCCATAAAAGCTAGCACTTGTATTAATTAATATTTATCTAGATTACAACAGATTGAAAACAATGGCATTAAATAAAGAAGGGCGTTAATGCATGTTTTAATGACTGCTCGAGGAATAGCCAATTATATATTTCAAATGTTAGGACATCGCCTAGTGCAACACTACAAGACATGCTCATTTAGAGGATCAATTAAAGCTTCACATTATGAAGCTTGATCCAAATATATATATATATATATATATATATATATATATATATATGAAATAGACGATGCAAGGTATTTCTTAATATGATCGCTATTGTTGATGGTTTCTTTGGCTGGGATTGACGAGCCAGTCCTGTGATTATTTAAATCTGTTTTATTCCACACATAAAGAAATTCTTGAACATTCTTGAACACATAAAGAAAGACAAGGACGACACAATACACACACACAAAAATACACAAACACAAACTAAGCTGCAGCCGGCTACATGTTGACGCAGACAAATACAGAAGCGAAAAGCAGGTTGGTCTCCAGGAATCTTAGTATTTATTAGCAGCTTAAATCACATGATTTGAGTGGGTGGATAGGTGTAGTTTAAAATAATCTCGTTAGGCGGTGGGTTAACTTATTACCAAAATGTGGGTCCTGAAGGGATGGACCATAAGTAATTAAAAGTTATTAAGAATAATTAATGGGGATTATTACATATATATATATATATATGGGAATTTCCACATAGACGGCACTCTAGAGGGCGCTGGCGACGCAAGCCACCAGCGAGCGAAGGCACGAGAGAGAGATTAGCGAGCGAGAGGTCTCGACGAGGAGGTCTGAGCATCAACGCTGTGAGAAAAAGGAAAGCAACCGGGATCTAACTGGCCGTGTAGGGACCAAGTGGCCCGATGCTGGAAGGATAGTCACGTGAAGGTGACACATCCATCGCCTGAATTCAATAAGTTAACAGGAACTGAATAAGAACATCATTACAATTGTGAACTGTGTTATAATAGTAGTGTGTAGTACTGTAATTGTCCACATTAAACGTTAGTATTAGATAAAAACAGTGTAGTCAATGTGAATACCCCTAGAACTCCGTGTCATAACATCACATATATGCTTACATAAATAAAAATACCAACAGTGAAATCTCGAAAGTTACAGTGGTATCTATTAATTTAATAGTTTTATAAAAAAATAATAATCAATGATTAATGTTATAAAAATTTTTTTCCCTTATGTGAATACAAAATATTTTATACTGTAACTTTTCATGTGAAGTAAAAAATAAATAAGGAATTATTTTTTTTTAAAATAATATTTTTATACAATGCATAAAATTGTTAAATCTGTGCCAAAAGTATTCTAATTTAATAAAAGTCGCATTTATATGTACATCAACCTATGCATCGTCCTGTATTAATAATTAATCTAACATGCGGCCTCTAATAGTAAAATGGTTCCCCACCTCTGGTATATAGCATGCATTGTCAAATAATCGTCCAAATGGTAATTTGAAACAAATAAATATGCACGACTCACACTCACAAAAACCTAGGCATTATTATTATTTGATCGCTTTTACATTTGCTTATAAAGTATCACTTTTTAAAAAAAAAATCAAAATTTATAATGAATGAAAACAATGGTTAATGAATGGTCCATCCAATATTTCACTACTTATGAAAGGAAATTTATTAAATTTTAATAGCCCTCTATTTTTTGTGATTTAATAATAAGCAAACACTAAAGTGATATTATGTAATGTTTTATCTATTTTTATTTGATGTCCATAATAACGATCAATACAAATTAGGGATTGAAGAAGTTCCATAAATGTTTTTTAAAATGTCTTTTCTAGGAAACACATGCCTTAGTAAATAAAGAAATATTTTAAGTATAATTTTTTTTGCTCTTGTTCTAAATTTGTTATTTACCATTCTATGTTATATGTAGTAATACCTCGACTTACGCCATCCCGACTTACGCGTGACCGTGGTAGCATAGTGGTCAAGGTAACAGACTCGAGGCAGGCGTGTCATGATTTCGAGCCAAGAACCACTGAAGACCCGCCGTGAAGGGGAGCGATGCACATTAAATCTGTCGTAAGTTCAAACGTCCTCCCATTGGAGTGGTGTGGTAGTTAGTAGAGGGATACCAGCTCAGGTGTTGTCCTCGTCACTTGACCATGGTTTAAAATCACGAGGTCCGTTACCAAAAGCCTCGTGTAGCTGAACAGAGCGACGTTAATATTCACTCCCTCACGCGCTCACTCCTACTTACGTGATTTTCAAATCTCTTCGGTTCGTCTTTTGTCTGAGAAAAAACAATTGATCAAATTGGTGGAATTGGTAATATTGATTAAGAAGTTGCCAATCTTGCCAGGCAAATAAATTTAGAAGTGGATAGGGATGACGTTCAAGAACTGCTGGATTTCAACAATCAGGATCTAAATATTGATGAGCTTAAAGAAATGCGTGCAAGATCAAGACATTGAAGAATTTCAGGTATTTTAGACAGGGGAGTAACTATACCAGCCGTATCAATGATACGGGGTCCCCAAGCTACAGGGGCCCCAGTATATGTAACTAACTGCAGAGCTCCCATATCTAAAAAAGGGCCCCCGAAGGAATTTTGATACAGGGCTCCTCAACCTTTTTTCAAGCCGGGCTATAAAATATATGACAGGTATTTCACGCAGGCCACAACATGAAAAAACACTATAAGACCAAAGCAAAATTGATTAAATATTAAAAATGTCATTTTCAGTTTTTATTTTAATACTTTATTAACTCTTTTATCAAACATACACACACAAAAATATTTACTTGTATGCATTTTTTACTGAGTTATAGCATAGTTTCAATTTTTCCTTTCATCCATGATCGAGCCTCAGGTTTACATTATACATTAAAAAAAAAAAGCAAATTGACAGATTTGCTTGCTTCATTGGTAGAATTTCCCGATAAATTTTAAGTACATTGCACTAAAAAGTTCAAGTATTTAAGAACAATGGACAAAAACCGGACCTCATATGGGCCGCAAGTCGAGTATCACTGCTTTAGTCCCAGTTCAATTAGAATATCGAATGGCGGCTGGGAATTTTTGAAAGAAGGTCTAACAGAATTTGACAAAGTTGACAAAACTGCAAAGATGAGTGTTGTTCCCTGTAGCGTCCGCTATGTGAAGCGAGCTATTATATACAAAGGGGCTGGAGTTGTTGAAAAGAAACTGAACAACGTGTAACGAAGGGAGTGGACGGAATGCATTGTGTAGCGGTTTTTGTAAAAAGTAGCTTAGTTTGTAAATTATACTTGCAAATAAACGTTAGTTATCTACGAAAAGAAACCTCTTTGCTGTCAACTTTATGAGAGCCTCTCATTTAATTAATAACGATCACATGGATCTCAGAAAACCACAGATGGCGTATTTTTTCAACAAAACAAAAATTATTAGCATTCCACGAGGAAATGTTGCGGAAGAAAAAAAAATCGTGTACTTACGGTTTATTGCAACCGGATTGGCGACATTATGTGAAAAAAGCACATGGTTACCAATTCAGCGCATACGACTCATATGAAATAGGGGTTGCCAACTTGGCAAGTTATCTTTAGAGGTGGCATTGTTGCAATAATACGTAATTACCAAAAAAACCTTTGCTGGATTTTATGAAACCTCAAACGTCTACGTTTCTATTGTCTAACATTTTTCTTTTTCAAAATTATTTTCTTTCGTTTCAGCTTTTAACTAAAAATAGTTTATGTGTATATTTATGTGAAATTATATCCCGACTTAAATGGTTATCACTTATTCCTATTTATCGTGTAAGTTCGAGTATTACTGTATTTAATTTTAAAAACAAAACGAAAGAGATTGACAAAATTCGAAACTTATTTTGGTTGAAATATACTTGTAGAGTGGATTTAAATCCATAATTTCAAAAGATAATCATATATTCTTATCAAAGCAATATCTCTTCGATATCAGAATTTGGTTTCATCGTTAATAATTTCACAACCACTGAGGAAATGAAACATTTGGCATCATATTTGAAATGAGCTGCTGATATTGGCGAGAGAATGACCATGATCTGTAATCCTGCAGAACAGTCCTTAGCTCCTTGAAAGTTTCTCATCTCCTCCTACAGAGATTTAGCTCTTCTTTTAATGACTGGTAAAGTTCTCCCGTTCGTTTAAAAAGCGGTAAACAGTAAGTGTATTTTTTTTACAGTATTCTTTCAGAAAGAGTTTTGAAACCCTGGTTATTATTTTCTTTTTTAATTATTTTTAAAGTTTTCGAAAAATATTTTTGATGAAATAATAGTGAATGGCTTTCGTAAAGTTTTATTACTTTTCGTACTAGAAGGTTACAGTTTTAATTACATGAATAATTTTAAAAATATAAGTGTTGTTCACAAACTGATTAAAATACATTGATAAACAGTAGTTCTGGCCTTCAATAACGTTCCATTTTTTTTCCTAATGCATTCTAATTGTTTCAAAATTAACACTTTTTTTCATCTTTATTGATTTTGCCGGAAAATTTTAATGTCATACATTTTAAATCCTGTCAAAATCCTATTTTAATCCATATCTTTGCTGAAGATGGAAAATATGTTTCTAAATTGCATCAATAGCTCATTTTTCTGTATTGGACTTCCATCCAATATAAAGTTAATTCCCCAGTGGAGGTTGAAATAGGTTCCACAACTTCTTATAAATTATACAATTTTTTATAGTGAAGTATATGGTGCCCCTTGACACAATTTGAAATTTTTAGGCGAGTCCTGTGGTGTACATAGTCACTAAAAAGACTCTTGTGTGTGCAATTGACTTCTATATTAGGGGAACAGGTAACAATGAAAAATATAGGTTTATCTATATGTCAGTTCAAATGCCAGGGATTGGTGACTGATTTTCAGATGTGTTGCCAACATGAACCCTTTTGGGTTAAAGTGTAGAATAGGGGCCCCTAGGATTTGATCTAAATGCCAGAATGAATTCATTACTCTTGGAACACCTATCACTACATACAGGTCGTGTTTCAACTGTTTCTGGTCGCCAAGGGGCTCCCTATTCTACACTTAAACCAATAGAACGTCCTGTTTTCTGTGTGTTTTGCATATTAGCCTGTCAACCAATAAATTGTTTAAAAAAATTTCACCATAGTTTACTATGATTTAATGATGCTAGTTTACTATGATAGTTAATAATTATTTTTTTTACTTAAATTTCAGTAATTTAACGAAAAAAAGCTAAATTTTAAATGAGAGAAATATTTTATGACAATATTTTATATAGAAGACAGCTTGTTTTTAAATAAACAGTCTGTTAATACTTTCTTTGATAGAATTATTCTTAAAGTTTGAAAATGCTCCATTACACTCTCTTCCTTAGATGGTAGGTTCCAAATTTTAATAACTTTTTTCAGAAAAATGAGAAAAGATTGTTAAAATAAACAATTTTTCAGAGTAAAATTGACATATTAAATAAAAAAAATATTATTTGATCTAAGAGGCACTCTATTATTTACTCTAGCCTTATTATTCAATATTGGTACTGTACCTCTTAGTAATTTTTTTGTTTGTTTATCCTTATGTTATGAATAAAATTGTGGTTTTCTTCATTAGGTCTGTTTGCACTGCACATAAATAAAATATAAAAATGGCATTTGGAACACCATTCGGTAATCCTACAACTTCTGCACCAGCTTTTGGAGCTACCAGCAGTATGTATTGTTTCACAAAGCTATATCGTGTGTTTTTCCTTTTTAAATCATGTTTTATTTTGTATGTAGATAGATGGGTGCTAGTTTGATATCACGGGGCAGGCACAAAGTTTATGTTCTCCAAGATGGGCGATAACATTACAATACGGTTACCTTGATATTTTTATCATCTGGCAATGTGGTTGCCATGGAGATAACATATATTAGAAATAATTTAAATTTTTATTGGTTCTGTTTCCGCAGTAATCCTATTAATCTCAGACGATTTTAATTCGATTTCTTTTCTGAATTAAACTATATTTCAGTTTTCTGTTTTATTTAATGTTATTTTCGAACAGGGATATTTCTAATATCATTGGTGAGAACTAGAATATTTTGTTTAAAAGAATGAGTGTTGTATTTTTAATTATTGCTGTAAATCATTTATTTTCAATTAATTTTATTTAAAAAATTTTTTTTAACGTTTCTTGTTTGATGAAATTTGTTGAAGAAACTTGCAGTTTTTGAAACATAGCAAGTTTTCAGTACTTTTTAATTGCTATTCATTATCAATTTTAATATATATTGTGTAATTATTTTATTAATAATATAATATAAAAATACAATTATGTGTAATAATCATATAATATTCGTTATTTGTAATAATTGTTACTTTATAAATATTATTACATATGTGTTATTTATTTATAATTATGTTAAAGGAGCATTCTTATATATGTATGATTCTTATTATATTACAATACGATGATTATTCTTTTTTATAAAAACTATTAAATTATATTATATGATTATTATTATATAAAATAAAAAATAATACTATATGAATGTCTAATAATCATTACTATTTAATATTATATGAATATAAAAAAATAATTGCTATAAAATTAAATTATAAAATTATTGTATACTGCATAATATTACTATTAGTAAATATGATTTTTTTTATTATATTGATATTCATTATTCATTGATCTTGGTTAGTCTCAATCTATTCCTAAATTCTTCATTTGAAATCGATTTTAATGTATATCAAAACAGTTCTTTAAAATTATTTTCCTGGCGAGTTTTACTGCTAGGCTGCCATCTTGGATTTCATTCCAATGACATGCACTGCTTGGCGTGATTCTCTATCGCGCCAAACAGCGTTTGGCGCTGTGCCCTGTGATATCAAACTAGTTCCGATAGTTGCACAATTGACAATATTTTAGTGTTGCTTTACTGTTAGATATAATATGTGAGTGATTTGAATGTATTGCCATTCTTTTTTAATATTGAGTGGCTATCTATTCTATCATGTTTATGCTTAAAAAAAAATGTGAGCAATGTTTATAATCTATATTACATTATCTATGTATAAACTGTCACATATTTATAAATATTTAAAAGGTTTGTTAATTTGTGAATTTAACATGGAATTAGAACATAAATTTTCTGGTAGAAGTAAATTTTAATTTTTATTGGTAAATTAAGTAACATTTTCAATTCAAGTGTGTATAATTTGATAATGAAAAAAAATTATTGTGTTACTTCATTAGCATTAACAAAATTTTAAATTTATAATACAAAGTAATTATAATTAAAGTTCCACTTTCAAAATGCTGTAAAAAAAAAGAAAAAAGAACCGCTGGTCAGAATGACTTCAAATTTTACCTCAAATACTTAATGAACAGTATGGAATAAGAAAAAAGTTTCAAAATGTATAAATAGACAGCACCATAAGCAGCATAACAAAAGTGGATTCTTCTTCAAATGACATTTTTTGAATGGAAGTGTAATGGCTTTGGCATGAGTTGCACATTAAACCAACTGTACTATTTAATGTGCATGATTATTTCGGTTTTTTGATAGAAAAAGTGACTTTCAAATCGTTTGACAATTGTTACAATGCTAGTTAAAAGCTCATCCAAAACCACACATATTGGATAGGAAAAATCGATTTTTAATTGTTTATTTTTATTTATATCATGCCCTTTCCCCCTTCTTCAAGCATATTCAGTTCAAATTTGAAGTCATTTTGAGCAGTGGTTCTTTTTTTTACAACATTTTGAAAGTGAGATTTTACTTACAGTACTGTGCAAATTAATTGGGACAAACACAAAAATTTTCACAAATGTTGTTTAATTAGTATAGGTTAACTTACATGCGCCGTATAGCAATCTAATACAAAAATATGTCCTCTAGCTTGAATGAGATCTTGTACACGATTTGGCAAGGATTTCACTAAATACAAACATAAATTTTTAATCTCGTCATCACAAAGCAAAACTTTTATAGCATTCACAATCATTGTTTTTTTTTTCTTCTGTTAAGCAGTCCATTTTACTCACACGTCTCTTTACAATTCTCCACAAATTTTTTATGGGATTTACATCAGGAGAGTTACAGGCCAATCCAAAACCGTTAATTTCTGTTTTTGAAAAAATTCATTGTTAGTTTAGAAGTATGGCATGCAGCAAGATCTTGTTGAAAGATAACAACACCACCACCGAATGTTTGCATCATAGGCACAATTTTACTTTCTGTTGTAGAAATGTATTGCTTAGAGTTCATCATCCCTTCAACTGGTAATAAGCTGCCAGGTCCTCCAGAAGTAAAATAATCCCAAAACAACTGTTTCTGTGGGAGCTTAACTGTTTGAATAAGATGTTGTTCCCTGTTGGGTTCTCCACCACTTCGCTTGACAAATCTTGGTCGAAACTCTTGCACAAAAAAATATGTTTCTTTGTTGAATACAACCTTCTTCCAATCTTGTGCAATCCAGTACTGATATTTCCTGGCCCAATCCAAACATTTTTTTCTTCATTGCAGGTGTTAATATCTGTTTTTCGATTGGTCTTCTTGCAAATCTCGCAGCTTAAATAAGCCTTCATCAAACTGTTGATGAATCCACGCTTACACCAGTAGTTAACAATTTTCTCTGAAGATTTCTACTTGTTTTGTAAGGGTGCATTGTACTATTTTGTACAAGAAATTTGTCTGTTCGAGGTATGGTCTTATGTTTGCATCCACATTTACTCTTTCGTTTTGGAGACACTGCCCCAAAATTCTTTTGCTGATTAATAATTCTAGAAACACTGGATTTCCCAACTCCAACTGCTGCAGCAATATCTCTCACAGTCATAAAAGTATGCTGAATAAGGGTAACAATTCTAGTCCTTTTCCTGCAAGTGATATCCATTTTAAAAAAATACACGTCAGAAGGAGACAATTCACACAAGCAACTACTTTTTTCAGCTACTGAAGGGGAAAATTTTCGACATTTCATAATCACGTGGTCAAACCAGTTTACACTAGTCAAGGGCAGTTGCGCATTCTTAGAAAATGCAGTTTAAACCGGTTTGAGGCTGAAAATCCCCAAGAAAAGAATAATTTTCTTAAAAAAATATGTTCGTCCCAATTAATTTGCACAGTTTTTATTGTACAATTACTCTGTATAATATCCTGAAAAAAAAAAGAGTATTTATATTTACTACCTTAATTCATCAAAGGGAAGTATTTATAAATTGTATTCAATCTTATCTAATATCTAGAAAGCATCATATAGTTTCCATACAAATGGATAATGAAAACATATGTGTTTTTTAAAAGAATGCCAAGGTAAAAACAGAAGAGTAGTAAAAAGTAATTCATATTTCAAAAAGTTAATTAAGTCTTCTATTTGATGAATGGTAGTTGCATAGTTTAATCGTAACTCCTTGGCATCAAAAATTTATGTTGAATAAAATGCTTTGATTTTTGAATCTAAGAATATTTTTGCCTGTACATCAAAATAAAATGGAAACACATTTAATCTTTGCAAAAAAAAAGAAAGTCTGAAAATTGAACTGTAGTGTGTAATTTGTAAATTATGATAAATGAGAAAAATTAATGTTTCATAAGTGATACCATAATTTTTTTATAACAGTTTTCCTGGTACATTGAATAAATTTAGAACATGAACATGATCATTTTAGTAATAAAACCTTAAAATCGATATTTTCCAAATGAAATTTTGCTATACTGCAATGAAGTATGTTTTCTTCCCCAAAGAGAACTTTCTATGCACATTTTTTTTGAATATATATATTGATATGAGATCTTCAAATTTAGATTTAATAATTTTTGAATTATTACAAAAAAAGTCTCTTTTATACTTTCCTTTTTAAGGAGACTAAGACTTTTCCCTCTCTCTGAACTTAATTTGACATTTCCTTCCACTTCTCCATGTTTGAACATTTCTGACACTTGTACAGTACTCCCAAGTTCCATTTTTTTTTATTTGTTGCATAACTTTTTTTAAAAAAATAGAATAAAATTAACTGGTTAGTTTGGTTGCAGTTTAAATTTCATTACAAATTGAGTTTTTATTTTTGAAATTTACATTATAAAGGAAGTTTTGGGATTTTATTATATAAATATTGAGAAACATATATCTTTTTTGTGAGCCCCTTTCTTATATTTAAAAGTTTTTTTTCATTTTTATTCTTATTTTGGGAGTTTTATATTTAATATATGAATATTTTTGTAGAATCTTTTAAAAGTGCATATAATATTGATTAAATCTTAGTGTAGAACAGTTGCAACTATTGTTACTGAAGTGACTTTGCTAGTTGTTATTAATTTAATCAAATCAATGCTAAAAATTGCACAGATAATAATGAGAAATGGTCACAGTTGGTGAGATTTTGTCTAGGACTGATAGCTATATTTCACGATTTATTGCTTGCACTCAACAAATGAAAAATTATCAAAAATATTTCTATATGAACATTTTTACTTGCTTGAAATCCTATCACCTTTAGGAAAAGTAGGTAAAAAGTTGTATCCTCTGTTTTCTAAATGAATTATGAAGTATTTTTTTAATAAAATTATTTGTAATTTATAATTTTATTCAGAGAAGTACAACTTTAAGGAATACTTTAAAAAATTTATGCACCTTTTTAACAGACCACAATGTATGTTTGTAGGGGTTTTTTTTGTTTATTATTTTTACATTTCACAGTTTCAGATTACTGTATTTGTTCGATTCTAAGCCGCACCCCAAATTCTCAACAAGTTTTTGTGAACATTTGTTTTAAAAGATATTTCTATTTATTATGAAAAAATTCTTGTTATAAGGGCTGGATCTCTCTTTTATAGCATTTAGATATTCCATTTTATGGTTACATATAATGACATTTGCAATGGTACATTTACTAGCAGATGGATGTATTTTCACCTCAAATGGACTACTTCAAATGAAGTTATTCTGCTAGATTAATTTTTTCTAAAAAAAAAATACTGTTAATCTTTTTGCTAAATGCACAGCGTTGTTAAAGTATTGTGGATGTATCTTCTATTAAAAATGGACTGATGTATAGTCATGTCATTACAGATGGTTGAGTTCAAATTAAAATTTTTTTAATCAACAAGTAATATTTCAAACTAAGTATTATACAATATTCACTTCTGCTAATTCTCTTTCTCCTCAAAAATTCTTGTAAATTTAGTGATTATGTACATTATTCAAAGAAGAAATCTTTTTTCTGATAGGGACATTAATTTCTTTATTTGAAATTATTCACCTGCTATTTTAAAATTCCAAAATTCTGACCTTTTATTGCTAGAATTATTTTGTATCATGATAATGTACTTTAAATATTAAAAGAAAAAAATGAAGGTTATCAGATATGCAAAGTTAAATATGTATTCTTATTTTTGAATTCCAATGTTTTAACATGTAAAGTTTTGTAATAAAACATGTTCATTTTATGTGGAACAAATTTCCATGTCTCATTCAAAATCAATCTATAGCTTTTGCTTTCTAATTGTGGTATTTTACTCTGTTTCTTGTTAAATTTTATCTGCTATAGCTTTTGGATTTGGTAACACAACTGCTCCAACTAGTACAACAGGGTTTTCCTTTGGTGGGTTTGGCGCCGCCACTACAACAGCTGCCACTGGATTTTCATTTGGTACTCCTGCCACATCAGCATCTCCTTTTTCATTCCCAGCAACTACTACATCATCATTTGGATTTGGTGGATTTGGTACTTCACTTGCTACTACAACCAGCTCAGGATTTTCATTTGGTAAGTTTTAAGAAGAAAACATTTTTTAGTTTGCAAAAAGTAACTTAACTTTTGTGTGTGTAGTTATTTTTGGTACATATATATTACAGCTTGACCAGTTTGTCAAATTAAAAGATGTCACCAAATACCAGGGTATGTAACTAATATAGAAACTATTCTGTTACATATACAAACACTAAAACTTGTTCATGTATACCATGACAGAATTTGGCTATGCTTTTTGATTTGGTGAAATTGGTCAATAGTATAATACAGAAGTACCTAATTTCCTTACTGAATTGGAAGCTTATTGAAAGTAATTAATATTTAACTGGATTTTTGCATTTAAAAATAATACATTGATAAAAAATACAAGTTTAATATGGATTTTTTTTTTTGCTGTAATTTCTGTTTTAAAGTTTTATCTGTGATATGTTTAAGAATGTGTGTGTTTTTTTATTTCAATGAAATGTTTAATTATTTTTGTTAGCATAGCATTTATTTTTTAACAAAAATATTATGATTAAATTATTTACTTTAAGGCAGATTTTTGTTAAATCCGATGGGTTGATTTTTAAAATTTTGTTTAAATTTCAATAATGGGATTGCTCATTGAGTTGTTAAAAATAGCTTACAGTTTGTACAATGTGCTTTACTGTAATTATATATGCATTAATGATTAGTAAATTTATTTTATGTATATGATAATGATTTCATTATGTATAAAGTATATAATTTCATGAAATTCTGTACTTTATAAATTTGTTACATATTTCACTTACAGGTTTGCTACTTTAATTTTAAAGATTGAAAAAAGAAATTAATGTTTACACAAATACATAAATGTTTAAACTAAATAAGTTTATGATTTTTTAAAAATTTATATTTAGTTTTTTAAACATTTTACTGTGTGTTAACTTATATTTTTATTTTAATTAATTTTCCACTTTTAAGATTGAAGTAATTAATTATCAAAGGTAAATTTTTAAAGATAAATATAAATTTCATAGTCTATTTAATTTAATATGCAGATTGGTTCCTTTTCAATTTTAACTTTGTTTGATGGTGTGTAGTTCTATTTATTGTAAATGTTGCAATATAGTTGAATTTTCAGTAATGTCATTTAATATTTAATGACTTCAGGTCCGAGTACTAGTACATTTGGTACTGGGGGTGGATTGTTTTCTGTTGGCATAGGCATGCAACCTGCTGCTAGCATGACAGGTATTTTGTCATTTTCTTAAAATACATAAAACTCATATTTTGTTTAATATAATAAAATTGCTTAAAATTTAAATTCTTTAAAAACTGGAATCTTTTTTAAAATTTCAACTGCAGAAGAATCAAAAGAATAAGAATATAAAAATAATTTAAATCTTGATTTAAAACTTACTAGATTTATTATTACTTACAAATAGTTAATGATTGTTTTTAAAATATTGCATCTGGATAATAATGTAATTGAATTAAGAAACAGTGTATTTTTGCTTTTTGTGACATTTGCCTTTTAGAGTGCAGCATTTTTGTACAAATTATCCAGAGTTTCAGGGAAATATAATAAAAAAAAGTTATTAGAATTTCTGTAAATCAAGAATTTATTTTCGTTTATATATGTACAATATCCATAAGTGATTAATTTTATTGTTTCAGTTTGCTTTATCATAACTTTTCCAAAAAAATTTGTATGTAAAATAACAGTTTATTATTTGTTTTATTATTTCTGAAAATTTTTTGGCTTAATTTATAAGTAATGGTTTATATTAATTTTGTTTTCAATATTTCATTACTTGAAATATTTTATTTAAAATATATTAAATTTTATGATAATATTCAGATTTATTAGATTTTTTAAAAATTGAAGCAGACATTTGTAATATTTTTGAAATAGTTACATTTTAATTTTTAATTGTCAAATGACAGAAATATTAAAGTAAAAAAAAATTATTCAACTTCTATGCTATTTTGACATTTTAATATTTATAAAATGAAAATTTTTTTAACATTTTGTCAATTTATACATGACTATATTTTTAAAATTTTGTTGAATTAATTTTCTGTTCTTGTTTTTTCTGCTTTGGAACTTTACATTTAAAATTTTTTTTTTATTTACTATATTAAGTGTTGAATTTAAAATTTAAAAAA
>BMAO01037483.1:0-32336 GCA_019973975.1 Trichonephila clavata | reverse complement strand
ACAGACAGACAGACAGACAGACAGACAGGACAACAAAAATTTTAAAATTGGTTTTTTGTTATGAGTACCGTATATACTTTTAGCGCATTAAGTAAAAAGCTGCTAATTTGAAAATTACAAACAGACACTTCAATTTTATTTATTTGTATAGATAGGATGATTTGGGGTGAGTTTTTTTTTGATGATTTATGTAATCTCTTTTGGTGTTGTTAAGTATTTAATTTTTTTGAATATACTACACTCTTGTTTTCAATTTTCAAACTTTTAAGGTTTTTTCATTCTATACAACCATTTCAAGGATCGGTGCATATTCTTTGATTTTTTTATGGTTGTTTTATTATGCACTAAGTTGTTTTAGCCTTTTAACATTTTTATGTTATATCTTTCAGGATGCAATGGCGAATAGTTTAATTTTTTTAGGTATTAAAAAGAGAAATATTTTTTTAATTTAAAATTTTTTAAAGAAAAGTTTTTTAATTTTAAATTTTTAAATTTTAAATTTTTGAGTAATTGCATATTTCCAGATTAGTTTACCAAGTTGCAATAGGGGGAAGGTTGGCGCCATCAAACTAGTTTAACCCCACTTATCGGTCCTAAGTCCGAGGTTGCACTTGATATTTTATAATTTTATATTTTTATCTTATACAATTTTAATTTCGCTTGAAAACGTTGATCTTCATTATTTTTATTCGCCATTGAAATTTTGAAATGTGATGTCGTACTCTAGTTTTAATATGATTTCGAATATTTGCTTGGTTATATTTGTGTGAGGTATTTTAAATATATTTAAATATATTTAAATATATATATATATATATATATATATATATATCTTGTGCAAAGATATCTTTCAACCGCAATGCATAAAATCAAGTCATCTCTACGAAAAGTGGTTTTTAAAGTAAAATCTCAGTTAAAAAATGTTTTCCTCAAGAGGATTTGTCGTAGAACCCGAATAGTACCCGTTACAAAATTAGTTTCATTGAAAAATCAAATCACCTTCGTTGGGATTTTTATTACAGTAATAAAAGTTAGTATTTCTCTATCATGATTGTTTGTCGTAACGTAAAACACTTTAACAATACAGTGAATTGAGTCTTAATCTTATGCACGGCATTTTCATCATTGCACTTAACAAAAGAACTAAAAGAGAGAGATCCTTGGAAGTCAAGTAGCCTTGTTTTGACTCATTTACAAAATCCTTGGTGTGTGATCCGAGTGCAAGGAACTTAACATGCACATGTAGATCGCATGAGGTAATGGTCGAACTTGACGGCAATGAAAGAAGTAGTTTCGAAATCGTTATGAATTATTGCTCACTAGACCTCGGATGGAAACCAGTAAATCATACATCTTTTTTTAAACGTTAATCTCTGGAAGAATATCATAAGACAGTGATCATCAACCACTGTGGCCACGACACTTTGGTGTGCAGCCAAACACATGCAATGTGCCGCTATTTTTTTTTTAAATTATGAATTATACTCTGAGAAAAAAGGATAAAAAAAATCCAGAACCGGATCGTTCGGTTGTTTTATAGAAATATACTGACCATTTGGCAACACTAGAGGAGGAGAGTAATTCATTACTTCCCAAATAAAGAAAACATTTATTTGGGTTCGTAATCCATTGGTGATAACGGATACATCTGTAAAGGAATTAACTTTTTAAATGTAGAGGAGCGCCTGTTACTCACGGGGTGTAGAGAACACTCCAAATTTTTAACACGTGTATTTAAATATGAAAAATATTTTTAAATCAATTATGATACATTTTTATAAAGTACAAGTTGTTTTTTGCATTATACAAATAAAATTATTAAATTTATATTGCATAAAAATGAGACTAACCTTAATTTAAACTAAACCTCAAAATTTTCATTTTAAAATACATTAACTTTATATTATTGCCGGGGTGTAGAGAACACCCCGCGCGAGTGATCGCGGGTTAATACTTGACATTTAATTTCAAAACATTCAGAAGAGTCAATTAATTTTAAATTAAAATTAAAGGCGATTATTCTATTATAGCACAAAAAAAAAAAGATTTCAAACATCGTTACAATTTTCTAGATCGTATTTGTGTGAATTCGGATTTTCAACATAAACAAATATAAAATTGAAAACAGAATCGAAACTTTTAAATGTAGATGACGAAATGAGAAGGGCATTATCATTTTTACGACCACATACAAACGAAATTATCAAAAATCCTCGAGCTCAAGTTTCACATTTTATGTATTCTAATAATTAATTTGTAATTAATTACTTTTCAAACATTTTGTTGCCTTTTTGTCGTACATATTATTTTATTTAACATTGAAAATTATTATCACATACTATTTTACATGGGGTATTACAGACAAGTAAAATTCTTTTAAACTTATTTTATTGTTACTGTGCCGCCAAATTTTGAGATTGTTAAAAGTGTACCGCAATAAAAAAAAGATAGAAAAAGGTTGAGAATCACTGTCATAAGGCTTTAATTTGGCTTCAGGTCTTATTAATATTTTATTAAAATGTCATACTTTGAAATTCATATGTGGTTGAGTTTTTTTTACAAAGTTACACTTTGTGACGGATCTATACGTGGTTCTCTTAATCCCTTCAGGACTCTTTTAGAAAAATATGTATTTCAACCAACTTTCATCGAGTAAGGAAGCGTGATTATGCAAATGAAGTATATTATATAAATTCTGTATTCGCGAGTTTTAGGAGTTGGCAAATTAGTTGGCTAGGAGCTGGCGAGTTAGTTGGTTAGTTGAAGAGTGAAGGATCGTGGAATTATTAAGTGCATTTGGAGTTTGTCAATGGAAGTTTACTGAGAGTGGATCAATCGATGGTGATTGAATCCAGATAAGGATTGCCTTCAAGGTTCAAGTGTAGAACTCAACATCATAAAAGTACAAATATCGTGATCCTTATTTAAATAGAAGTTAGCTTATTAGTGTGCGACGTAGTTTATATTGAGCGTGTTTAAGCTATCGTGGAATCAGTTGAGGGTCCGTATTATTATCTCAGGCTTTTTAGTCTCACCTGCACGCTCTACTATCTGATGGGCTATCTTAATTAGATTGTTATTGTGTCTGCTTGATATTTTGTTATCAATAAAATAGTTAGTGTAAATCATGTCTGTTGATTATTCAGTTTCTCCCTCACACCTAGCCGGATCTGAGGGTAGACAAGGGAAGCATGTGTGTGAACCGACCGGCATCGCAACTTGAAGAATAATTGTTGTAATTTAAATTGTTTTTCTCTCTCACACACACTCCTTTTTTAAAAAAAAAATGATATAGAGGAAAAAATACATTTATTTTTTTTAAAAATTGTATATTTTTAAAATTTTTCTCAAGAAAAGTATATTTTTACTATTTTGTTGCAATGAATATTTGGTGGCCGCAATACGCCGAGTGTTCATGGTCTCGAACTCATGACAGGGTTTGTCAAATCGTGAGTTCCGAGTCTTTATGGTGCCGAAGACCCACCATGGACTCGTGCCTGGCGTGTCATGAGTTCAAGCCTTGTTCCACAGGCCGATGCACGATAAATATGTCGAGGCTCAAATGTCCTCTCGTCGGTGTGGTGTGGAAGCTAGGAGAGGGGTTGCAGCTCAGGTGTCGTCCTCGTCACTTGAACATGGTTCAAAATTTTGAGGTCAGTCGCCAAAAGCCCTCGTATAGCTGAACAGTGCGATGTTAATATTCACTTACTCGAAGATCCGCCGTGTAAAGGAAATGATGCACGTTAAAACTGTCGAGGCTCTAAATCCTCATATTGATTTAGTGTGGAAGTTTGGAATGTGGAGTGTCAGCTCAAGTGCCATCGTGATCATTTGACCGTGATCACGATCAAGTGCTAAAAATTACGAGGTATGTTGCCTGGAAAAATAGTTTTTTTCTCTTGTTATAGTTTTGGTCAACCGGAAGCTTTAAAATCATTGATTTTCAATCAAGACTCTTGTGGTTGGTCAGAGTACGAGAAAGATGGAAGACCACAACATCTTGTTTTAAAGTCGCCAACGTGGCAGTTTTTAGAAGATCGAATTGTGGTTGTTTCCCAAAAGACGGGTACGCTGAAAATTAATTATCACATGAAGTCTTGAAAGGCTAAAGATCAATATGAATTAAAATCTCTCAAGAGAAAATGTCAGTGAGTTATTACATATATATGTGTGGGAATTGATTCCTCAGTTCTCCACCAGAATGCAGCACCTTCGTTCCTGATGCCGCAGATCACAAAGACAGACAGTTGGATCGGAAACTCTCGCGTAGGAGAGACGTCTAACCGAGGCTCTCGAGGAGAGACTAACTGCTAATTGTCTGATCGCAAGTAGGCGACCAGATATACCTTAACACGAGTGCTGTTTGTAGATTGTTTGACTCTCTCCAAGTCTGGAAAACGGAACTGTACATTTCTCTGCAAATATTTCATGAACCTGTCATACCTCACCTATCACTAAATAAACGGATATATTATTTAAGTGGTGTTCTTGAGTGAACCAACCCAGCACACCCTACAAACATAAGCAAAAACATTTTATTGAATAGTCGGTTCGCGTCCACATGTGAGCTAAGCTGATTTTGTACAAACAACATTCAAAACGATTGAATGCTGTAATTTTTTCCCTTTCTTAGAAACAGAATATTCAAAAATTCGGAAGTAATTCCCTTTTCAGCATCGCAATCACTTAATTCCCCATGTTTTCTCTTTTTCAGAATAATTAAGAATATTTTTAACATCCGCACAGAGAATTTTGAACCTTGATTGTGCATTAAAACTGAAGTCCATCTGGCTGATCTATGGAAATGATATTTCTGCTACATTTCCTTACAAAGCTCTTCGGAAACAGGGAATTCTTTCCTATCCCACATTCCTACGATGACTTATCCCATGTTTGATTCTTTAACTGGACCGGAAAGCATGCCTTGGCGAGAAATAAATATTTCTCTTTCTCCAAGCGATAACACACACAATTTGATTCGATAACAAATTGTGTGTGAAGAAACCCGCTCCCATTCACAAACATCAAAACGCTCAACACAGGAGTAAGTGGACAATTACTGTTGGCCTGTCCTTGGACCACTCGCAAGAAACGACGATTAATGCTTTCCGATTACCTAATATCCAGACGCCGATAAACAGAACGATTGATATATGTTTTTCTCTCCATGCAGTTTTCTTTCCGAGATCGTTGAAATTTTTGTTACGGTTTATCAAAGGAGAAAGAAGGTGTTTTTGTAACTATTTTTTGAAATTATTTGGTTCCATTTCCAGTTTGATCGAATTGTTTTCGACCCTGGGATGCAAAGACGCAGATACTTTGCCCCCTAACTTTGCTGTTATTCGCGCGACAGTTTCATCCAGATTTTCAGGGTTCTTTTATTTTGGGAATCACGAGAAAATAGAGAAAAAACAATTTTTGTATGAATCGGAACCCACCTCTGCGGAAAACATGTTCTATGAAATATGGAAAAAAAATATTGTCAAAAAGAAAAACTTCAATTTTTTTTTGTTGTTGTTTTTTGTATTGCCACAAAGGGGTCGAATTTTTGAAAAAATGGGAAAAGACTTTAGTTTAGTTAGATGAATTTAGACCAGCGTTTCTCAAACTGTGAGGCGTGCCTCCCTAAGGGGGGGGGGCGTGATAACTCTACGAAGGAGGCTTGAGCATATTAAAAAGTCGAAAACAAAAGATTATTTTTAAAAAATTAATCATTCCCTGAAAGTAAACAAACAAAATATATCCCGACATAATAAAAAATAAAGTACACATACATATTGACATTTTTCACTTATCAATGTATCAGTAATGCAGGATGTATTTTAAAATTAATTAACAATTTTAAGTTAAGAACAAGTTTAATAATTACCAGTGACCCTATGTGCTCCTCTTGTCACATTTATAAAATTATATACAAAAATTAACACTTATCTTGATAATTTGCACGGTTTATAATTAATCCCTTAACTGCTGATAAAGAGTTACGCGATTCGCTCCCCAATGCCACCATTCTCCACGTTGGCACGCGTATGGGATGTATTGGGGGCGGGGGATAAACAGAATAAATAAGCAAATCCTCTGAAATATAAGTAAATTCTTCGCAAACACTGTCAGGATCCTTTTATTGCATTCCAAAGCCTTCGGAATAATGTTATGAATAGCAAAGATTATTTCGGAAAAACGTATGTATACATCCGGGGCAATTAACGCTTTGACTGAGTGAGACGTTTATATACGGTGACACTTAAGAGGTTTATGTCGTATTGTGACTTTTGCATCATAGTATCAGTGAATTCAATACATTGTTATTGTATGGATTAGGGGGGCGATGAAAACTATGATTGAATATTGGGTTTGGTATGATTGAATATGATTGAATTTGGATGATTACTGATTGGTGTTACAATTTATTACAGTTTAGCATTGCAATATTGCAGAACCAGCTCTCTTTCCCACCGATCCCCGCAATCTCATCCAAGCTGTTTTCCGTCTACAGCTACATCGTAGGGCATGCAATCCCGAGTTACATTTTCAATTTCGGGATTATGTTATCCAAATCCCGGGATCCTGGGTTTGGTCCAAGGATTAAGATTCGACTATTTATGGAAAATACGTATATGCTATCATAGTTGAAATAACATAATAAAACTGAAAACATAATTAAATAATTGTTTAAATATTCTTATTTATTGAAACAAATTAGAACAACATTAATTCATCATAGAAAACAAATAAAAAATGGAACGTAATGAAACTTAAAAATATTTCTTTATTTCTAGTGTTTCTGTAAATAAGCTTTAAAAAAACATAGCTCGTCCAGAGTTTCATCGTTCAAACGGCTTCTTATTTTTGTTACAAATTGTCCTGCCGATGAAAATGCTCGTTCAAACTCCTCACTAGTAGGCTTTATCTTCATTAAATAGGAATATGTTCTTTCCAGGTAGTCACCACGTCTCCCTTTATTTTCAAAAAGACACATTTATTTTTGAATTTCTGATGACAGTGCTTCAATTTGCATTGGTGCACATGCTGCACATATCCCTCTTTGATAACTTTATCTAGTTTTTCTGCTTGTTGAATCAGAATGTGAATCAATTTCAAGTGTTATCTCATTTGAAATTGAAGATCCCATTGCATGAGATGTTTGTAATACAGTGGGATTTGTGAAGATTCAAGTCTTTCAAGCGGGGCAATTATTAATTTACAGCATTTAATTGAAGAAGGAACAGCGCCAAATTCTATTCTTGAAACGTTGCTAATATTAGTGTGTAAGTATTGCAGAAAACCACTTAGTTCTGTGGGATGTTCTCCTATACGAGAAATGAGAGCTACATATAATTTTTTACTTGTAGCACTGTTTGCATCTTTAAGCTACTTTAACATAAAGTTTATGACTATGTCTGCTCTAAATAGGTTGCTATTTCGACGGCAGAGTGCTTCAACAATTGTTTTTACTGCTACAAGAGTTAGTAATTACATCAGATAACATAGGGATGTCCTCCTGACATAAATTTCATGATATATCTGTATTTTTAATGTCAATTAATGCTTTTTGTATGCAATCTTTCAGTAAATAGAAATGATAAAAAAATTTCACAAAATATAATTCAGACAAAAATTAAACCGCGGGATTTTGGGTTTTGAAGAAATACCAGGATCCCGCGGCTGCGAACCCTGCTATATCGTGCACAGTAATTTTGACAGTAGGTTATTATTTTTTAAATTTATTAATAGAGAAGCTGTTAAACGTATATCTAATGTCTTTATTTTTCTTGTATTTAATCTGCGTCCTCTCATTGTAATTCACTTTGATAAAAACGTATTTGACTTTTTACTATAAAAAAAAAAAATTCAGATTCCTTAACTTCATTTCCCTTGTGGCAGTAATTTAACATAAAAATTAATTATTTATTTACTTTTATTTATTTTCTCCTTCATCTGTATACCTAAAAACATTTGAAATTTCGTGAAACATTTTCGATGCACCCTAGTGTATAGATTACAGTGAATTAGTTTGAACAAAGAATTATCAGCATTTTTATTAATAAAATGTTTGTATATATACCTTGGAAATATGATATCCTATTAGAGGAATATTAAACCATGTCATGCACAAAATATTACATACAAGTAGATATAAAGTATATTTACAAATCTATAATCTGATACATATTTTAACGTTTAAATTTGCTGTACAGTAGAACGTAGTTTATCCGAATCAATTGGGACTGGACACCGTTCGGATACGCGATTGTTCGGATAATCGAAAATCGAATGCGAACCATGCAGTATATGATACTGGACACTATACAAATATTGAAAATCATCACATGCGTGAAACGTGCTTAAAGAGAAAGCAAAATAGGTGCAAAATGTCGCCATTTTACCTTGATTGTGGAAAATAATCACTTATTTTTCGCTGTACCATTGTACACCTTCGTTTTTTCAATGCAAGGTCTCTTATTTTCTTCAGCAGCAGTAGTTGAGTAGGACAGCAGTCTGATTGTTGTTCGTACCACTCCATAGCTGTCTCTAATGCAGCAAACGCGTCAGCATTTGCTACTTTCGTTGTTGTTGTCCTTGTCTTCATCCGTTTCATCGTCGACAGGGTCGGATTCTTCTTGCACGAAAGTCACAATCTCGTCATCATTTACCATTTGAAATCCACAGTCTTCTGCATCCCATGCCCATCCAGGTTTCTACATCCACAAAACTCAACAAAAGAGCACGTATACACCCCCTTCACTTGGAAACAAACTGACCTAATACTCCACGCAGATGTTTACCAAATCACACACAGCTGAAATCCCCCAAATATCCCTCACCTTAGGTTTTCCCGTCACTTTTGGCCTCGCAGGAAACAACTGTTGAGCATTGCACTGTTCGAAAACGTATCCGGACTTTGGTTCGGATATTTGACGCTCCGGATAATAAACGTTCGGATAAACGACGTTCTACTGTATATAATATATAAAATATAAAGGTATTGTACAGATAAATAGTTATATAATAGCCTCAAAAAATCTGAATATATTTCCCATACCTGTATTCGAGATGTTGTTAATATAAAAGGATAATTAATTAAAAATTTATAAGAAAAATTAAGGAAATTTGCTGAATTATAACCATAAAAGTGATTGCATAAAATCAAGAGAAATAAGCTATAGGGTGAAATGGACTAAATTCATGACGGTCACATGATAATATAAACACGTGTTCTACATTGAATTCAAAACGGACAATAAACTATATATATATAGCTCGTACTTTTTATTCTATTTGTAAAACTTAGGTAAAATTTCAAATTGCATAGTTGGTAAAGATGCTCAAGAGTTACAAAAAGAAATTTCTGCAAAAATATTTTAAAATTAAAGAAAAAAAAGTCTTGTTTTATACATGTACTTTTAAATAAAGTGTGACAAATATTAATTATTTTTAAAAAAAAGTTTCTGTAAAAAGCGTAATTGCAACAACGAAGTGCATGAACTGATTGCTAAAAATAGATAATTGCATTTATCGTAACTATGACGTCACATGTGTTTTTTGAACTTGATTGGCTAAAAACACGTGGTTTAAAATTATCATGTGATTATGACGTCACATGAATTTAGTCCTTAATATTACAATACGTAAAAATTTACAATATGTACTCTTTTTTTTTCAAACAAAATTTGAAAAATCTATTTGAGTGACTGTGTGTTTCAATTACTTTGGATATATATTTCCAATAAGAAGTTTTACCACGTTCTAAAATCATAAAATTTAAATACAACGAAGCCGTATACTTTTGAGGCAATATAATACGTTTTTTGATCTGATAGCAATTTTTAATCCTTTTTAAAAAAAAATCACTTATATCGATAAAGATTTTTCAATAAATTATTTTTATTTCTACTCACTTTCTGAAAAAAAAATCACAGAAAAATGTATTTACTATGGTGCAAATAAAATGTGATCTGTAAAATCGGGAGAAATATCAATTATTAATAAAAATATACAAAAACTACAAATAACAAAGTTTTTTTTTAGGTTTTTAAAATATTATATCTTTAGTAAAACTTGATCCAATTATTTTTAGTTAAGCCTATTTTCAGAACATCAATTTCGAAGATTAAGAATAAAAAAATGAAAACGAAAAAAATTTGATTCAAAGAATAATTTTATTAATTCTAGGATCAGCTTGATACAACTAAACTTTTCTGAAATTTATTTCTTGTACATTAGAACGCAATATATTTAATACGAGCAAAAAACTCAAAAAACTATCTCGTCGAATCTTGTTTAATTTAATTTTTGATCTAAAAGTGTTACTTGAAAAATATTAAACAAGAGCTTTTTAATATTCTTTACATCAGTGTGACCTGACGAATGGAAGGCGCCGTCCTGATTGAACACAGTTCTGAGAACAGGATAGTCACTCAGAACAAATTGCAGAGTCTTAGCTAGCACCATTTCCAAGATGGCAGACGGGCCAGCGTCTTTGTAATCACTTTGTCCTAGACAGGCTGGCTGCGATGGAATTTTTCTGATTTTCCTGTTACGTTATAGAAACCTAAATGTGTTTCAATTTCTTTGAATAATTCCAGCCAGAAGGCATTCCATCTTTTTACTTTTCCGCTTGCAAATAGTCATAGATACTTCATGTTGCTTAGAAATATAAACAGTTCATTTGAATGATTCGGCATACGGTTTTTGTTAATTCTGTTAAAAATATCACAAGATGCCATCGGCATAAGGAAACGAGGAAAATAATAACACACACACAAGCATTAGTTTTAAAAACAAATTTTCCAAAAGTAGGTTTCGGCTTAAGAAAAAAAGAATAACTTGAAAGCTTTGGGGAACAGATTTGATGGCTTAAGAAATTAAGAAATGACTCTCATTCTAAATTTGACATTTTCTAGTTAAATTCACATCAATTAAAATGGTGGTTGGTGATATTTTTCACTGTAGGAATAAGTGCATTTGATCTACCCAGTTCACCACATTCAGTGGTGTAACAGAGAACATTGGGATAACCTGCAAAGTCAAGTTTTGGGCCCCCAAAAGTTGTGTTTTACAAAGAGTAGATATTTGGCGGCAGTCTGGCTTTGGACCCCCTCCCCTCGCGATGCAAGGGTGTACGTTACGCCAATGACCACATTAGTTTGCCCTTCCACTCGCTGCTGAGAACACTGCTACAATGTAATTCACTTCCGTTCTCAGCACACTTTGTAAATATTGTCAGAAAGTGATCATGGGTACTCCAGAACAGTGATCCCCAACCACCGGGCCCTGGACCGATACCAATCCGTGGATCAAATGGTACCGGGCAGCAAAGGAACAGTAAATTATTTCACTCTGTGGTATATTTCTCTCGGGTTTTTCCATGGAAATCACTTTATATTCGATGTTAAATCATTTTATATTCCTTTTTTGGGGTAACTGTATTTTATTCTAAAAGCATCTTTAAATACAACTAAATTAAAATTATTAAATCAAAACAATACAAAATATAAACAATCAAAGTCCCCCTTCTTCCTCAGTGGGGCACGGTAAAACTATCAAACACTGACCGATCCGCGTGGATAAAAAGTTTGGGAAGCACTTCTTTATTTAGAACACTGCTCTCCAACCATTTTCCTTGGGAGGCCCAGTACCATTTCAGGAGTACCCGGAGGTTGGGGACCACTGCTCTTGAAGTAGAATCTATGGACCGAAATGAGATCGTACCATTAAAACAAAAGTGAATCTCAAAAAGTTTCTTCAATGGGGACTTTTAATTTACAAAAGTATTCTCTTACGCTTTATATGAAAGTTCTGTTTGTCTAATCTTTCGTGTTTTTACTCATGCTTAGTTCTATAGCGCTCTCTGTTATCTCTCTCTCTCTCTCTCTATCTCTTTTTAACACGCTTTTCTTGCATGTAACGAAATCTGGGAACTCGATTTTTATCCACTTTAAAAGGTCAGATTAATTTGAAAGTTTGCACACTTGTCATGGACCGATGACAATACAATAATTTCATAATTTTGTTCCATTGTCCTTATCAGGATCGTCAGGAATAACGATGAACAGATTTGGCGACAATTCCATATACCACTTCCAGATTAGGCGACTTGTTGCATATACCATTTTCAGATTTGGCGACTTATTGCATATAACGTTTTCGGATTTGGCGACAAATTCCATATACTTTTTCAGATTTAGCGACTAATTCCAGCCACTAAAAGATTAAGGTGTAACCCTAAAATAGAATACACACTCTTATGGTTAGCAGAAATAAAACAAACACGTTCTTTATGTGAGAAAGGGAAGGGTGGGTGCATCGCAATTTTTACCATAATATAAATGATCGTTTAAAAATCTAAAAAAAACACGCTATGGTAACACATTATGGTAAAAGCGTGGGGTGCTTTGTTCTACATTTTTACACTAACTCAGCATTTTGGAATAGAGGTAAGAAATTATATAACAATTGATATCGAGAGCACCCCACGCTTTTAACACAATGACATTAATTTTCTTGTTAATCATTTTATTCTTAAATTAAGAATTATTTTTTTACTTTTTAGTTCGTTTCTGTACAAATGCGTGTTTTTTAGTTTTTTTAAAACTATAATTTTTTTAAATGGATGTTTGTATATATAACCTCGCTTCACTCCAACACCGTACAACCGATTACTATGAAAACTGGCATGTGTATGCAATTTTTTGTGGAGAATGCTTTTGAGCTATCATCTTTGTTGCAGCTCCCCACCAGGTGGTGCTATAGCATATCAACTTCTGCACCGATCAATCAGCCGAATTGCCAACGTGGTCGCCAAAAATGATGCCAACTTGACTCTATTGCCAGGATTGAATCGTCCTTATAATATAAGGAACGGCCTTGCTTGTGAACATTACAATTTTAATATAAAATAAATACAACAAAAAGTAATATTAACGTATTACACATCCAGATATAAATATTTTAAGCGTTCGTGACAAAAAGTTTGTAACAATGAGTTACAATTGCTGAGCAGAGATCAGCTTAGGAAGGTGTTTTCAAAAATCGACCCACAAGAGAGCTACGGGTGTTACAAATAAAAAAAATCCTTTTTTATCAATTATTAGGTCTACAGACTTTAAATTTAACAAATATGTTGTTTTGTTCAGCTGAGATGTGCAAAAATCTTTTTTTTTTTGTTGTTGTTTAATTTGCAATTCACCCGTGCGAAGAACGGGTATACCAGCCAGTATATATTTATGTAAGAAAAGCAACTCACTCTTCGCGAGATCTCCGGAACTATCCCCGAACTTAGACATATAGTCTTGAAATTTGGCAGGAATGTTCCTTTTAATGAGTAGATATCGCGAAGAATGGGTTTTTAGAAAATCGATTCCAGAGAGGGGTTGAGGAGGCGAAACAGACAAAAATTCCTGTTTTGGAAATTCGTAAAACGTGCTTCTTCTTTTGAAAGAGATCCAGAATTAACGAATTTTGCGGAAAACGACTTCTAAAATAGATGGGTGATGCTGTAGAACGTTATAGATAGAAACATTCCTTTTTTGACAATTAGATTTACAAACTTGAAGTTCAGTAAACACATTTCTTTTATTGAGTAGTGTGACATTTGGGAAAATCAACGGTAGTGTGAGAGTTAAGAAATTAAATAATTGAGTTATTTACGTCACAGCTATTAATTACAGAAAATAAATTAGCATAGAAGTTATTCATACTGTTGATTATTTCATTAGTTCGGAACATGTTATTTGTGAGGGAGGAGGCAACACAACAGTTCTCTTTGTTCTTTTCGACAGACAGTCTTCTCCGCTGTCGGGGTGGGATGGGTTATTTCTGACACTTCGAATCACACTCGAGGGTCCTGCCGTTGGGTTTCTCATGATCATCCGTTGTGGCGGGGTGTTAGACTGAATGTCCCCGCAATATTTAGGGGAGCACGTGTGCATAGGAACGGTGTTAAGCTATCCACAAAAAAGAAGCAGATTTTGCATCTGTGGTGCGCGAAAACGTCACAGTAAGCATTCAATGGGGTTGTGGGGGTGAAATAGATTAAAAAATCCGTATTTGAATTATTTGACTTTCAAACTTAGAATTTGGGCATTTTTATTGAGTGCGGATCTTCTAAAAAGGGTGTTTGAGGAAATCGACCACAAGGGGGGGGGAGGGGGGGAGCTGCGGAGTTGTAAATAATAAATACACTTCTGTTTTAGAAATTCATGTCCTGTCCTTTTTAAATCAAGAGGCGAGTTCAAAAAGAATGTTTTTCAATGTAATCGAATGTTAAATGCTAGGACTTAGATTAAAAAAAAAAACATAAAAAGAATGTATAGTCTTACATTGTTATGAAATACCTAGCAAAACGGGTATATCGTTCATCATATATTGCAAAGACTAGACGAATATGTTTTGTCAAACTGTCAATCCCTAATGAGGCTTATTGAGATAAGGTTCGAATTACGAGTGTCCTGAAAAATAGTTTTATTTTCCTACACATAGGTTTAATTTTCAGGGAAATACGATAGGATAGAAATAATAAGTAAACGTATAGCTCGCGTAATTGCTTATTTCTTTCTACTTTTGAATGTGCTATGTTATAGCCTTTAGAAAAGTTTTTATAGAATAAACGAGAAATATAAATTTTTTTTTTAAATTTTTTTCAAACGGTAATTAAATTACAGGTCTTGAAAAAATATTATACTAGCCGCTACCCTCCCGCTTCGCTGGGTATTTCATGATGTTTTATAAATATATCTGTTTATATATATAAAATATTGATATCTAAGTCCTAGCATATTAAGAATTCTATTGTATTGAAAATATATGCTTATACCTGTAACTCTCGCCTCTTGATAAAAAAAAGGACAGAACTAATTTGTATTATCTAATATTCTCTAAAATTGAGTATAAAATGATGTTTACACTTTCGTAACCCTATAACAAAGTGGATTTCCGCAAAACCAACTTTAGGGGGATCTCTACTCCATAAAATAAACATGGAAGCCAAATTTCAAATCTAAATTTAATAGGGTAAAATTTTTACTATCACAATTATGGATATTAACTCCATGAAAGAACTATACCTACCAATTTTCAAGCCAGTAGGTCAAGTACTTTAAAAACGAAACTATTTATCTTTTACGCCCCTTAACTTGGGAAACTTGACCCCCCCCCCTCAACACCCCTTGGGGTCAAGTTTCCCAAAACCCATTTTGTAGCGGATATTAACTCCATGAAAGAACTATGCCTACCAATTTTCAAGCCAGTAGGTCAAGTACTTTAAAAACGAAAATATTTATCTCTTACGCCCCTTATTCTTCTGCAAAGCCACTGGGGGGGGGGGGCTATTTTCGCAAAACCCATTTTGTAGTGGATCTCTAGTCTATGAACGGAATCTGCTTACCTAATTTCAAGATTGTACGTTGAGTAGTGTAAAAATGGAAACAATTATTTATAACACCCCTTAACCACCCGTAATGCCCCTTGTGGTTCGAATTTCGCAAAAAATCCGTTCTTAGCTTATCTCTACTCTATGAAAGGAACATGTCTACCAAATTTCAAGTATGTAGGTTTAATAGTTTCGGAGATATCGTGATTAGTCAGTGAGTCAGTCAGTCGCTTTTCTCCTTTATATATATAGATTAAAGTGGGATAAATTTCTTATAAATCTTTCTCTTTCTCTCATTTTACTATTGAGTATATATGTGTGTCTTTTTATTTTGTAAATGAATCTTATTTAACATTATTCAGTGGATGCGAAATGTATATTTTATAGTTTGATTCATTAAAATTATTTTTAAAAAACACAAATAAGTAATACAAAGTATTTAAGAATAATAAATAACATTACTAATAAATGTTCTGTTCGCACAAAACAAAATGTTAATACCTAGTTTATTATAACATATCACAGAAAAATGAGATATTTTCGCATTTATGTATGTTATTCACTAAAAAATTTTGCAAAGCATTACTTTTTTATAAATTTGAAAGAAAAAAACTTCTTAAACCAATTATTGCAATTTTATTCACTTTTTAAAATACAACCACAGTAGCCCGTGATTGTAAGGTGGTAGCAGTACTTTTTAATATTATTCGTTAAGCAGGAAAAGTGTAGAAGGTCCTTTATAGTGTTACTATAAAGTTACCCACCTGCTTCGCTGTGTTTTTCATGATGTTGTTTGACATGATTTCATGATGTTATATGTGTTTTTTTCCATATTATATATATGTCTCTCTCTTAGCATTATGCATTCGATTGCATCAAAAAAAATTCTCATAGCCTTCGTCTCTTGATTTAAAAAAGATAGGACTTGAATTTCTAAAATAGAATTTTTTTCTCTCTTTTACACCTTCGCAACCCGAACCCCACCACGTTCTTAGTGGGTCACTACTCCGCTAAGAACAAGGACTGTCGACTAAAGAAACATTCCTGCCTAATTTCGAGTCAGTATGTTTAACAGTTCCCGAGATATTGTGGTGAGTAAATGAGACTCTTTTCCCCCAAATAGATAGATCGGGAATTTTGAAAATATTAGAATAGCTTTCAAAATGCTTAGAAAAGGGAAATACTTCAATCAGTCATTAGAATAATAGAACGTATATTCTGGGCTATGGGTAGCCTAGTGGTTAGAGCAAGGGTGGGCAGACTTTTCCAGATTACGGGCTACTTTTAATGTTTTTAAGGTGTTGCGGTCCACTCTGTCGCGTAGGTGTGGTCCTTCTGTATTAAAATTGTATGTTTTTTTAGAACTTGTTTTCGACATCGTACAATTCTTTTAAAATATGACAAAATACTATTTTTAGTACAAAAACTCAAGGGACACAAAATTGTTAAGTTGAACGCTTGAAAAACTATGAGGAACTGCTAGACCGTGGAATGTGGACGTATTCAATGCATCGAGTTGAGAAGATACGTGAATCGATGAAACTGAAACCGACTTAAGTACTTAATTAGTTCGCTAACGAGTCTCGCGCCATCGCGGGACATGACGTCAACACAAGAACCGAATCCCATGGAATCGCGGGAAGAGATGATCATCAACATTTATTCTCCCCTTCAGTCGGTGAGTAGGGAATTTTCCCCCTACAGTGGCAGTGAACATGTTAAGAGTTATCGTTCATTTCCAAAGAAGATCCATGTGTAGTCTACACATTTATCAATTCATTTGCTTAAGTAAACATAATCACATCGATTGTGAAAAGACTATTCTACAATCTAGTTGTTATGAGTGTTCCCTATAAATAGGTTTATTTTAGTAAGCTAGTCTTATTAAAGGCGATCACTCTAAAATGTCTTGGTGGTCCACCAGTCGATCGCGATCGGCTTAATGCCCATCCCGAGGTTAGAGCATCAGATTCCAGACCGGAGAGCCTGGGTTCGATGCCCGATGCCACCAAATATCACCGAGTACACACGGAGTACGTGCTCGTTAAATCAGTGGGTCCGAAAGTCTTGTGGGCGGTCGCAGCAGAAACCACGAGTGCAGGGGGCTAGAGAATATTTCTCTCCCCTCCAGTTATATGCCTAAATTGTGGAGGTGTTAAGAAGCGTTAAGAAGTCCAACCTGTCTCATAGGCTCTGGCAACTTTCATTCCTTTCCTTCGGGAAGGGAATGACAACAAAAACAACAACGTACATTCTCTTAAAAGATTTGAAACAAAAAAAGCAGATTAAAAATTAAGATGTTCTGACTACCGAATATGTAAAAAGGCAAGTAAAAATATGACTAGATTCATTTTTCGTCATTGACCTTACATGTATTCGTTGACCTTTTCCTACCAAGTCGTTTTTCTTACGTGTGTCTTTCATATACAAATCGGCAACAAAAAGGCAAATTTCATTTATCTTGAAACTAACTTCCTTACAACACAAAACCCTCTCTGTGTACAATTTACGCACAATTTTCTAAAAAAGTATGGGATGCTTGAGAAAAATTCTCTCAACAGCATATTACGATGAGAAAAAACCAGTATCTATCTCTATAGATAAGAAACCGAAAAGAAGTTCGTGAGATTATCTAAAACCTGTCGATATTTCCTTTGCTGTGTTTATGTAAACTCGCTGAGAGACCCAATTAAAAATAAAGACTTCGATTGATAATCTGAAGATGGATCATGATTGACGAACAAGATAGGAGTAGAGAGAGAGTAATTCCTGTAGATAGACGACCAACAAAACGCTTGCGGCTCCGTTCAGAGCCCTGGTTTTGCATACTAAATCGCAAACATTCCTCATAAAGTGTCTTGTTTAGATAGTCAAATAGAAGGATTTTGTTTTCACTTAGTGGTCTAAAAGAATTAGCTATATGTGCCGAATAGCAATGTCGTGTAGGGTAGATAAAAAAAGAACACTTTTGACTCTGATTTGAATAGTTCTTTTTATACTGTTACTAACAATGTAGGTCTTTATAGCTCAGAGTTAAATAGTGTATTTAGAATGTATTAGTTTATGTAAATATTAGTAATTGAAACCGTTTATACAACTTATTTACATGCTACTTTAAGTGTTAGTTCAAAGGTCTGGAATTAAGAGTAGATCAAGATGTTTAAGAATGTTTATTTTTGTTGCCTTTTTCTCTTTATTTATAATAATTATGTGTTTAAATGAGAATTAATTAATATATCATTCAATACAGATCAATGAAAGAAGACCATTATCTTTACCGAAGGTTTTTTTTCTATAATGTTTAGTTGTAAAGATTTAAAAATATTGCTCTCTTCATATTTATTCCATTTATTAAAATTTCTCCAAAATTAATTAAGAATTTTTACTAATCTTTTCGTTTTTACGTTATTCACTTGTAATAAACTTTCACTTTCATTATAAGTACATCAAAATAATTTTTTAATGAAATCTTTTTTGTTGACTTATTGATATTAATTTCTTAAATAACTTAATTTAAATAATGTCTTCACTATGATACAATATTGCGCTTCTTAATAATACAATTAATTGATTCGGGTATTGAAAACAATTCGAAAAGAATGAATTCTCATGCTTTTCTTTCTAAATATCAAAAGCCAAGTGTTGCCAAAACGGATGTCGAAAAATTCGAATAGATTCTACCATAACATTTAAGTTTCATTCTAATTTTTAATTCATATGCTTAAGACTTATATTCGCAAAATAATGCATAATATTTTTCTGATGTCCACAATTAATTTTACAAAAAGATCGTATCGTTTGGCAAAACAATACCTGATACTTTTCATAAAAATAAACAATTAAAATATTTTTCAATTTTGCAATATCGTTTGGTGATGTAATTTATTAATACATTTTATACAATCGTGAATGAAATTAGATTTGGATAAATAATTTATATGAGATAATAAAATAAATCCATTAAGATCTTGTCATGAAGTAAAAAGTTACTGAGTAAGATTAAATAAATATTCATCCATATATTATTTTATAACGTTTCAATATTCGCTTCCACATTTCTCCATATTTATTATAAAATATAATGTAGAAAGAATATTTCTCAATTAATTTGAAAACTTCTTCTGTTAGCTATCATACAGTATATACAGATTCGTACAAATATATGTAAGATTTTTTTTAGATCTTTAATTTTATATGAATTTTTTGTTCACGAATAGCTTTCATCGAGGAACGGTGCCCTTAGTGAAAGCATTTCTTGATAGGCTAAATTAAGGTCGGTCACACGATAAATGCAATCACGTGTTCTTCATTAAATTCAGAACTGAATTAAAAAAAATTGCAAAATGGACTAAATTTATGTGATGTCATAATCACATGATAATTTTAAATCACGTGTTTTTAGCCAATCAAGTTCAAAAACACATGTGACGTCATAATCTATTTTCAGCAAATCAGTTCATACACTTCGTTGTTGCCAAATTACGTTTTTTACAGAAACTTTTTTTTTAAAAAATTAATATTTGTCACTTTATTTAAAAGTACATGTATAAAACAAGACTTTTTTTTCTTTAATTTTAAAATCTTTTTTTGCAGAAATTTCTTTTTATAACTCTTGAGCATCTTTATCCAACTATGCAATTTGAAATTTTACCTAAGTTTTACAAATAGAATAAAAAGTACGAGCTAGTTTATTGTCTGTTTTGAATTCAATGTAGAACACGTGTTTATATTATCATGTGACCGTCATGAGAATTTAGTCCATTAATACAATTATAAACTTGATAACTGGGTAAAGATGTTCAAATATTAAGATTCTTCAAAAAGTTTTTCAAACTTAAAAATAAAATTCTTATATTATATGCGTACTACTGCACAAATCGAGTGCATTTTGTATTTGTATGAGGGTTTATTGTGGGCAAGAAAAGTTAATCAATAAACATATGGTCCTTTTTCGCATTTTTTATCGTACTTGTAAATTATATAATCAGCTTACGATAAAAATATTGCAGGTTTGGTTTGAAATACGACACAAAATTGCATTTTGATAAACAATGTATCTTTTGGGAATTTTTATGAGATTTTAAGTAATGAAAATAATAATTGTCAAATAGTTCAACCAACAGTAATCGAGGAAACCGAAAAAGACGTTTAAAAATATTAGCACTTCGAATTCATTTACAACTTAAAATGCAATTTTCAGAATAATCAGAAAATATTTTTTAAACTGTGTAACATTGCATTCGAAAATTAAATCTAGATTAACAAATTGTCCTGATAAAACTATTCAAAACGCAAGTAAAACATTTAAATGTTTCAATTTTTCCCCTCATTTTAAACGTTTTTTTATACTTCCATTTACATGGTTTTCAACACGATGCTGATTTCATGATACAAATTAATGGAGAGATCATTAACAATCGCATTTGATTCAACATGTAATCTTATTTATGCATAGCTTTTATAACTCAAAAGATCCACTCTAACGCATAAAATTTTTTTGCATAGATACCTTAGATCAAGGGTGGGCAACGAGTTGCCCGCAAAGAGGTTTTATGTGGCCCGCAAAGACAATCAAAAAATCCGCTTCGAACCGAAATTGCTTTCCCGTCCGCTATCAAAGCTTCGTCTTTTATATTTTTCACTATTAGGAAAATAAAGTATCTGAAAATGTTTCTACGAAGAGATCATCTGCAGAGTTTGGAGGACAAGGTCTCAAGAAAATTTCAGGATTTTAAGAAAATTGAGCCTATATTAAGTTTGATCTGTTGTTCCATTATTGCTGATATTGATACGGCACCTGAGGAGCTATAGCTTAAACATTGACTTGAAGTCAGATCACAGAGAGAAAAAAATGCTTAAGGTAAAATGCCGACTACTTGCGACAACTTATTTCAAAAAAGAATGGAGATATGTAGATTTTTTTTTGTTTTTTGTTTTGTTTTTTAGATTTGTTTAGTACATTTTAAGAAAAATAGGCTAAAATTAAGAAGACAAAAAGAAATTATTGTTACTAAAATGTGGGTGAAAAATGGATAAAAATTTACAAAAAATAACAAAAACGTACTATTACTATTAATAACTATTAATATACTAAAAAATAACTATTACGTACCAAATATAAATGAACATGTTTTCAATTTTGATGTGTTTCTATGTTATTCATTTTTGAATTGACCTTCAGGATAAGAGATATTTTAATTTTTACAAAAACTAGAGCATTTTATCTTAGTTTTTATATGAAATTGCTTAAAAAAACCAATGATTATATTCACATGAAGGACTGTAAATTTTGTAATAAAACAGAGATTGATAAATCTGAAGGTTAAAACGCCTCTTCTATTATACAGAACATACGCAAAACATTTCAGTTCATTATTTTCAAAACTTTTGAACAATCTCTGGCCCCGTTTGAGCATTTTCAAAAAAAAAAAAACACATTTCGAGTAAAACGCGTTTTAAAGTATATGACATCTTTCTTAAAGTAAAGGTATCTGCTTTTATTAAAACACGTGTAATTTTTGTTCTAGTGAACGGAAAATAACAAACTTAGTATTTTTTATGAAGCAAATAAAATGGTCTATAAAATAGTATCATTAAAAAAATTGTCAATTTTTGGAAAATTCACAATTTTAGGGTAGTCGGATACCTTAACGCTATGACATTGATTTTTACAAATCTTTGTCAGCTGAAAAACTTCCATGTATGAAGAAATTGGAGCGCGGGTAATTTGTTCTTTATATTTCAATCAACATATATTTGTGTGAGCGTTTTTCTTTCATAAAGATCAACAAGAGTAAATATAGATGAAGCACAAGTTGGCTGACATTTAACTTGTAGGGTGTGAAGAGAATTTACAATTTAACAAGAAAATAGACAATTTTATTTAACATATATTTATTATTTTTTAAAACGAATGGAATCATTTTAAAAAAGTGTGGCCCTCCGCCCCCACAATGCAGCCCAAGAGCCAAAACAAGTTGCCTACCCCTGTGATAGATTGATATTTTGAAGAATGTTTTTGGATCACTGTAACTTGAGTAAAACTACGTACAAGCACTTTTAGCTTCCAGAAAATATTTTTATTTATTAGGTCGAACCAGCTGTGTTTCGTTAACTTCAAAACATGCGTAGCTTTCTTATTCGAAAACGCATTTCATACGAACTTCGTACTCGGAAAAGATTCGCTTCTTCGTGTTTCATTTTTATGAAATAATTTATGAGCGTATTCATTGTACTAATCTGATTTCGTGGAATTTGGTAATATATTATGGATTCGAATATTTTCGTAATAATTGAGTTTCATCTAATTTGTGATCTTAAGTGAAATTGAAAGAAATCGGACATCACATTTCAAAAACAGAATGCAGCCGAGGTTTGAAGACTTTTGAGCTGTAATGTTTGCAATTTGCGCATGAATCGAATCATTTGCGGAGCACACACGAATGTAAGAATATTCTCAAAACGAAGAGCATAACATGTTTTTGAAAATGTTTTTCTAGCATAAGTTTGGAAATACTATAATTAGTCTCCTATTCATTGATATACAGGGTGGTTCTAAAATGATACGACAAACTTTGAGGGGTGGTAGAGGTCGCTAAACAAACAATTTTTTAAAAGAAATGCATGGGTGGAAGTCCCACGTTGTATGTGAGACACAAACAGAATAAATAACACATAAACGGAAACATAAAATGTTCATTAGCAGCATACTTAACGAGTGATTCCGTACATAAAATGTTGAAACAGTTTCAGAAATTGCATCCACCAACCGTCATGCATGCTTGGTGACCTTTATGGCGCGATTGGCTAATAGTATTGGCGATAGTTGAAGGCAGTAAATCGGTGTGCCACCAATATCAGCATTTGCACTTTAGATTTCGGTCGTTAAGGGTGATTTTACTTACAGCAAAAAGGCAGACATGTACCTAATGCACGGTGCTGTTAATTGCAATGGTATAGCAGCGCTACGGCCGTATCAGGAACGCTTTCCAAGAAGACGCATGCTAAATCGCAAAATGTTTCAGCGGTTACATCGACAGTTGTGTGAAAAAGGTTTATTTATCGCCAATACTGATGGAAAGGGTAAATAGAGGAATGTACGAGACATACACACCTGGAAGAAGTTATCTTATGTACGAAACACCCGGATGTAGCATGTCATCTAGGCATCATGACTTTGAGGGCACCGGGGACCCTCGGACCCTGACCACCAAGCAAGCCGTACTTGCGATAATTTCTCCTATATTTAAGATATAAATATAAAAGGTGGCAAAACATAACTGTGTAATCAGCTCAAGTCATTGGAAAATAATTTCGATTTTGTGGGGAATTCTCCTAATTTTTTTCCTTTGTTTGTATGGTGTTGCGAACTTTACTTATTGAAAGGCTTATATTATTTTTAAATCGTTTTCATTTTTCTAGCTGTTACTTGGAAATAAACATCGTTCCATGAAAAACGAGTTCATTAACGTCACAAGGATATGGATCTGAATTGATCCTTCATCTCCTGTCTAAAGTTTTAGTTCCCTTTACTGTGGATGTTCCTGGATGGGAGAGAGAGTACGTTACTGTGGTCTGTTGAAAGGGTGCTATCTGATTGGTTGGCAGGACTAGGCAAAGGGGTGACGTCAGGGTCTGGAGAGAAGCACTCTTGAGGTTTTGGCGGGAAACAGCTGTACGGGAGAAACTGATGTTCGTCATAGAGTTGCAGGCTGGAGAAAGAGCATGGCTATTGGTTGTGAACAGTAGGTGAGAAAGCTCTCTATTGGCTGCTCTGAAATATGGGGTAATGAACTGAGGTGAATTTAGGTGCTTTCCTGGTTCCATGAAAAATCTCACAAAACACCTCAAAAAACCTACACAGGAAGTTATGTCTTCTTGATCATTTTATTTTTCATAACAATATGATTCATAATAAACTAGCTTCCTGTTTCAGTATTCCGCAATTACTTGTATTTGCAACAGACTAATGTAATTTTGTCCCCCCTCTTCTGTACTTTCACAGAAAATAATATTGTATTATTTTATTATTCATGCATATTTTTGTACCACTAAAAATAGTATTGTGTTATATTTTCTTATTCATGCATATTTTTGTACCATGCCGTGTCTATCACGTGTCAAATCGAACCTGGAGGATAATCACTAAAGTTTTATTTATCCAACGCCCGTGCTTGGTTTCTTGACCATTTGACGCCAAGCCTCCCATAGCTGACTAATAATGTCGTCAATCGAGTATTCATCGAGTCTAGTGTATTACTGCAGGTACTGCAGGTGGTCGCCATCCATTCTGGCATGGCCGCAGAGTGGGCAGGCCTCATCAGCAGCCAGGCCAAGCTAGCAGAGGTGTGCCCCAAAAAGTCATGTCCGGTGGTTAGGCGAAAGCGGGCAACAGCTTCGGCTCTCTCCAGGTGCCTCGGGATTGGACCCACAGTGACCAGAGTATTCCAAGTCTCTTGGGTTTTTGGGTCACGGTAGTATATTTGGTCGATGTGTGTGTGAATGTGGAAATAATACTCTTTGCTCTTCTGAGAGTCAAGGGGACTTTCGGTTGAGACGACTCGGCACCCTGCTTGGATTTTGGTCAGCCCTCTTATTGCCAGGGATCCCAAAATGACTTGGGACTCACTGTAAAACCACAGTCCAGCCGTATGAGCTAACTATTAGATTAGATCACTAAAGTTCACATAAGAAAACTAATACACATACATGTAAGTATTATGCAGTTTTGCTTTCCTATGCTATGAAGAGCACTATAAAGGGCTGATATTAAAAGGGTGTATTGTATATTTAAAACACCAATATATTTTTCCTTTTTTTCTTGATAGAACCCAACCAAAATTTGCGATTTTATTTTACTTTTGGCAATAATTTGGGGGGGGGGGTTTTTTAATTTGAAAACTTAAGCTTTTTATATTTGGGATCCATCGGCTGGTTTTGTTTGAAATTTAGAGGCGAAAGAAAAAAAGTAGACTGTATGAATAAAAGTTATTGCTAATGCCACGCCTGACGTTAGCCGTAGCTTTAAGCAGAGTACAGATGACAGTATGATTTTGGCTCGGTTAGTTACTTAAGAAATATTTTTAGAAATTAAAACCAGCCTTGGAAAACGATAGAAATCAACTCAGGTAATTGTTTCTTTGTATTAGAAATATATACCAATTTCAAACTTATTGTATATACAAATTGATGTGGAAAAAAATACACTACACCGGGAATGTTTGAATCCTACTAGTATAAGAATAAAAAATAAAAAATTAATAAAAAAAACTTATCGATTAAATTTATTGATTAATTAAACTAAATAGTATTATTTTTTCTAGATTTCGGCTCATTTTAATTAGAAAAGGAAATTAACAATTTTCATATTCGCATACGTATTTGGTTATAAATTGACCCGACATGGTCACTTAAGAGATTTGGAGAAAATCGCGATAGGTACGATAAAATAAATCTTTTAATTTCAGATTTGAATGAGAGCAAAAAACACTTCATGGAATTAAAATTATATTATTGACTAGCTTAACTGTTACCGGGGGTACAGCTGCGTGTAGTTGATGAAATCATCGCATGAGGAAGCATTGGAATTTTTAATTTTATACATAGCCTTAAAATTGTAACAAAAAATTAGTGTATTTATTCTGAGTGGAAAGTTTTTTTTATAGAAATATCAATTGATTATTCTACGAAAACAGACGTAAAAAAGAAAGAAAGAAAAAATGGCGAGTCGGCAAATTAGCTGGCATCTCGCTTGAAGACGACATTTTTAATTGTTCTATGCAAAGGTTTTCAAAGAACGATTTTGGCCACCGGGGAGTTTTTTTTAAAAAAAACAACAATTATTGAAGTATTTTAACTCTACCTCAATTTATTTTATATATATAATCTATTATTAACTTAAAAATAAATGCTTCATTGTTATAATAATTTTTAATAAAGCTCATCACTGGTGAAAGCAGACATGCATGCAAAATTTTAAACAATGATAAGTTGACCTATTTATTAATCGTTAAAGCAATAAGAATACTTAATAACCAGAAAACATGAAATGGGAATATGAACATGTTCTTTTATCAAATTAGTAACTAACTTAATGTTTTGTTGATTGTTTTTGTTGTTTTGGTTTCTTTAAAATTTTGAATAAATATTTATTTGTACCTTAATTTCGAAAAGAGAGATCTGGTTTAAATAATAATTTTCTTTTACCCATTTAATTTCGTAAGGAGTTCCTGTATATAAAGTAATCGAATTATGATTCAGCAACAACTTTATTTCCTGTTACAGTAAAAAAGGTCCTTATAACATATTACTGAGATATATGTAACTAAATTCTTTCACACTTATTTCCATACATTTGCTTTCATTCCATGTTTTTTTTCTGTCTTCTTTTTTTTTAATTTTTTTTTTATTTTATTTATTTTTTTTTTCGCCTGTAAACATTGGGTCAACGCAATTCTTAGAAAAACCACAAATTTTTAGGTAAAAGGTCTTTTACAATTTCGGATGAAAGTCTATAAATCACGATTTGATTCTCCCCAATGATTAACCGCAAGAAGATACAACTGTGTCAAAATTATTAATTGCTAGATATTTATATAAAAGACAAAGAACAAAGATTTTCTTAGAATCTTTTTGAATTAGTTCTACACCAACGACCGGTTCTTACCCCGCCGGCCAATTTTGTTTACAAGCTCAACATCAACTTCAGAGAAGTGATACATTGTACAGTAAAAATATCGTTCGATTCTTAAAAAATGTATACTGAATAGCATAAAACACAATATTAAGGACGTAAAGTTTAGCACCATTTAAATGACTTCCTCTAACGCAGCATTTTCTGGGTATTGATTAATCGAATGCAGAATTCATAGTTCTTGCGAATGCGAATATGATTTCTTTTTATATAAATGGCCTTCATTGCTTCACATTTTTATTCAGAGCAAAAATATATCTATATTAATCAAATACTTTCTAAAAATTAATCACATTTTCCATTTTATAAATTATTAGCCGTTACCCTCCCGTTTCGCAAGATATTTCTTAATAATGTCTGTCTTTTTTTTTAAAATTATTGAAAGGTGTTTAGTACTTAAAAACGCTATTTAAATTTCTGAAACGAAATATATTTATCTAGAACGTCCCCATAATTACACCCCTAGGGCGTCAATTTTCGCACAACCCGTTCATACGAGATCTCTATTCAACAAAAGAATCATGCTAGCCAAATTTTAAGTTTAAATCTCTAATAGTTAAAAAATGGGAAGGGGGGGGGTTGCCTGTAAAGGCGAGTCAATTTCAGTAAAATTCATTTTTAAACGTTACCGAATCAAAAGATGTCGTCAAATACTGCAATCGGTTTTTAAACGTAAACGGGAACGATTTTCCACTACTGGCTACATGTAACAAGACTTGGGCGATTTTGCGCATGAACGAATCCTTTCTTAAGCAAAGGAGTTTTAGAAAATGTTCTCTCAAAATAAATTTGTATTTTTATTTTATTTTTGTGGAAAATGTGCTTAAGGCTCCTTTGAAACATTCGCGAAGCTCCCTGTAAAGGTTTTTGAACGATACGTTTAATGGTAAGGATTTGCTTGAGTCCCGAATAAATATACAAGAGCACACGCATTAAAATTTATACAAAATTTTATTTTGAAGCTTACTTATATCGACTGGAACGAATTACGAAGTTCGATGCCAATAGTTCGTATCACAACTTCAATGTGAGCCTTAATTGTTTAATTTATAATTGAATATATTATTTATTAATTTTCATAAGCCCAAAATATAATCCAGCTATTATTTTGAATGTCATTACAAGAAATTGCTTTAAAATTACCTCCATGAGTAGCCGAAATTGATGGAAAACTCATGAAGGTTCCTAAACTTCTTTTTTCTTGCTAGTGTCATTGTTCAAGTCTGCTTTCACCAGTAATGAGCTTAATTTTCAAAGATAAAAAAATATTACCGTTTCCCTAAAATTCTTATTGGATTGAACTGAGGTTAGCGTAAAAGATTTAATATTTTTTTTATCTATGTATATCGTTCAAAGCTTTGCCTTAATTTATATGCAATTTGAAATCTAATAAATTACTAAAAATAGAATAAAATAATTCAGAATTTTAAAACCAAGGCCACCATTGTTTTCCTGGAGTTCTTCAAACTATTTTTTCTTTAAGGGACAGGATATCTTGTACACAATTTTTTTTATTTATATGTTCCAATATAAAAAAAATATTTTACATGCACCTCGCGCGCGCGCTTGAAATATACATATTTCAGAAGAAAAACATTATTTTCAAACAAACAATTATTTTAAATATATATATATATATTGTTCTTTAAAATTTCAACTACTACAAATTTTAATATTTTTGAACAATTTTTTCTAATATTCTTAGAAGTATTCCTCACAATAATGTGTATGGAATTAGAATTACAAATGATATTTTTATTTATGTAATTTTTTTCGTGTCGCTCGGTCATTATAGAAACACAGTACAAAAACACCCATATCTCACATAATGGATATATAAAAAAAAAGACTGTTCGCTAAAATCCTTATTCCCTACATAGAATCGCTAAACATATTATATGAAACAACCAGAAAAAGTTTCGAATATTAAAAAAGCTTCAGAATTTTAAATACACGATTGCCCTAAAAAACAAAAAACTGAGAAAAAGCCATTAAAAGTTTCAAAGGTCAGTGAAATAAATGAAAGAGCTAAATACAGACGTCAAGTGTTCTGTTTTTGCTTCGACAAATTGTTTAGAGAGAATTAACTGTGGCTAAATAATGTAGCTAGATCTAGGAAATTTTGTACACATATTTATAAAAGTCGCACAATTAAAATGAAGCAATAAAAATATGATCTTTTGATTATTTTAGCTTTATTCTTTGTATACTTTGAAAGAGTCAAACAATTTTCACGTTACTTATTCAAGGCATACGAATACCTTCTCTGAGCCCTTCTTTTAAAAAATATCACTTATTTTTAGAAAAATCTTATACCATTTTTAACTTCATGTATGTAAATAAGCTATGCTTATCTAATATTTGCAACAAATTATTTATATTTCAGAAAATTGGTAAATTTTTGGGAAATTTCAAAGAAATTTTAAAAACATTTAAAAAATTCTACATGAAAATCTATTGACTCAATTTGAACAAATTTAGTATCAAAATAATCATCATATATGTATCTAGGTCCTGTAGTAAAATCTTTTGGTTACAAATATAACTAAAAATTCCAGAGTTAGTCGATGAGCCAATGCAAGAAATTTGCCAATTTTTACAACACTGTTACACAAATGCTAGGATACATATTTAAAAAACATCCTTACTATAATCATTATTTTACCTAATGCCCTAGAAAATATTATGAGAATAAATGGTATGAAGTCTCAAAGATATTTATCGGTAATATTTTGAGTTATAATTCTCGAAATGCTCAAAATATACGACAAAAGATTGATTTTGAGAAAAATGCATTTTTAGTTATATTTTCACATATTTTTTTATACTTACATATTTTCTTAATTAAAATTCACCAGTTTTATAGCTTGTACTTTCCTTCTGTTTGCTCATTTTTGCTAAATTTTTTTTCATCTTATCTAATCTATTTTTTTTCTGGCTATTTTTGCCACTGACGTTTATGGACTCTGTTTCTCAAATTTTATCAAGTTCTGCAAAACTTTTAAATGTTAATACACGAGTAGTCACACGGAAATGCTTCAATACACCTAACAATTCCTAAAATTCCTTGAATTTTAAATCATATTCATAGCTAACCAAAACATGCAGTCTTGCACAACAGTAAAAGTAAATTTAGGTACAGTAGAACGTCGTTTATCCGAACGTTTATTATCCGGAGTGTCAAATATCCGGACCAGTTTTTTTTTCTTTGTCAGCTACATGTACCATATATGAATACATTTTCGAACAGTGCAATGCTCAACAGTTATTTGGCGTGAGGACAAAAGTGACGGAAAAACACAAGGTGAGCGGTGTTTGGGGATTTCAGTTGTGAATGATTTGGTAAACATCTGCGCGGAATATTAGGTCAGTTTGTTTCCAATGAGAGGATGTATCTGTGCTCTTTTGTTGAGTTATGAACTGCTATGACTTTGAATTCAAAACGGACGCGCAACGTCTTGAACATAGAGACAAAACTTGAAATATTGAACCGTCTCGGAAAGTGAGAAAATGGAGCCTCTCTAGGACAGATTTATAATGTTGAAAAGTCAACAATTTCTGACATAAAAAAAGCCGAGAAACCATTTCAAATGATAAATGATGACGAATTGTGACTTCCGTGCAAGAAGAATCGACCCTGTCGACTTGAAACGGAGAGGACCAGGATAATAACAAAAGTTGCAAGGGTCCATCAAAGCTGACACGCGTTCTGCGTTAGAGAACAGCTATGGAGTGGTACAAACAACAATCAGAGTGCTGTCCTATTCAACTACTGCTGCTCAAGAGAATCAAACGAAGCTGCGAAAAAACGAAAGTGTACATTGTTACAGCGAAAAATAAGTGATTATTTTCCACAATAAAAGTAATATTGCGACATTTTGCATCTATTTTTATTTTTCTTTAAGCATATGTCCCGCATGGGATGATTTTCAATATTCGTATAGTGCCCGGTTTCACATACTGCATGGATCGCATTCGGTTTCCGGTTATCTGAACAATCGCGTATCCGAACGGTGTCCGGTCCCAATTGATTCGGATAAACGACATTCTACTGTATTGAATTTAGGCGGGAATTACGCCTCCCATTACGTAAAACTATAAAATTTTCATGCGAGATTAAAAAATAATAATAATAAGTAACCGGACAAAGGTATAATTGAATATGGTGATATAATATTTTGTGTTCTGATGATGAACAAACAAACGCTATATTTAGAATTTTTTTTTTTTTTTGAAAAATTTACGAAAAATCTCTCTTTTTCTAACTTTAATAGATAAATGCTATGCTTAACGAAAAAAATTTTCAGTACCTGTTTGTTGGGTATTTTAAATTTGACTACTTATACAAGATTATAATTATTCTGAAAAAAATAATTCTACTCTTTTAGTATTGGCATCTTGGGGTTGTCAGAGCAAGAAAAGACTTGCAGTTTATAAGAAACAAAATCGATTGCAAAATTTTACCACTCGAAAATTTTGGCGCCCCTAAAAATTTGCCGCCTAGGCCCGGGCCTAAGCTTAAGCCCGTACAGCAAAAGTATTTTTAACAAATCACGGAATGTAGAACTCCACACAAAAAAAAAATTACAACATTCTTTAATATCAAAGGCTATTTGTTTTGTATTCCCAACAGAAAATCTTGCCCGCGAATGGTTCTCTCACGCGATCTCAATCATTTGCTTCCCCATTGCTCAATCGATTGAAAACCGCAATCAAACAAGATAGGTCTCGTGGGGTGCATTTTTTATCCCCTAAGCACGCCGCAATTAATCTGCTGGTGACGTCTCGTATGATAAAGCAAAGTATGGGCACGGTCTCGTAAACAGGCAGGGTAAATGACTCTGTGCAGTTTAACCCGGTGCACTTATGACATGAGGGTAAGTGCATCTTTTTTTTTTCCTTCCTTTTTGTCTCTGCCTCTACTCGATGTGGAACATCCGGAAATGCCTCTATGCATGATTTTCGCACTTTGATGTTTACAACTGGGGGTTCCAGGGTATTAATTGGACTTTTTTTCACTGTCTGGTGTGCGGTGTGTCGAAGTAAAAATGGACATACCTGCGATGGATATTTTCCATTTATGATTATAGTAAAATCCGGCGTATAAGCCGCACTTTTAACACCTAAATAAGATCGAAATTTACGGGTGAGCGTAAAATGCCGAGAATAAGAATGAGAGCCTTAGAAATACAAAAAAGTGATGAGCGCAAGAAATAATTAGACTTTACATATATAGATATACTGTTTACTTAAAAGAAATGTCATTCCTTACTT
>BMAO01037482.1:0-12696 GCA_019973975.1 Trichonephila clavata | reverse complement strand
AAGTTATATTAAATATGTATAATCATATTGATAAAATATTATAAAATTATATTAATTATACAGTAGCAATGAAAATACTAAATGAAAACCTGATAAAATATTATAACTGCTTAAGACTGAAGAAAAAACTTTTAAGTGAAAGTAAAATAATATATGTAGAAAACGTGGCGTTATTTATTATTTCTGTTAACGTGTTCCGTTTTATTTTAATTCAACCTTTTACATTATTCATAAAGATTTCTTTTATTGAATTTTATTCTAGTTTTTATTCAGCAAGTTTATTCGTGACTAAATTATTAGACGAGAAAAATCATTCTCTGTACATAATATTAATATCCCTACTTCTACCCCAGTAAATATTTTTCTATTTTGTAACCCACTTAAAAATTTTAAGCTTCGACATTTTCTAGTACTAAATTTTAATTAGTAAATTTAAAAAATTTCCTTTTAAAATTATCCATTATATTTGCAACTTATTGAAAAAACTCGCAGATTTCACATTTACTAAAGATAAAGTTTCCACAACACGAAAAGAGAAACGAAAAAGTTTTAAAAGCTTATTTTTCAGTTTCTGTTATTAGAGCTTTAGTAATTAATTGTCTGAAGCACTAAGAAAAAAGTAAAGAGCTCTTCAGTGCCAAGTGAACTTTCCACTACTACAAAACTTAAGAGACCTGAAAAGAATTGATTTGCATTTCTTAAATTAATCTTTTTTTCTTTCTACTCAATAATAAGGGGGGAAAAACTATGTCCGACTTTAAAAGATTCTGCTTATTATATTTCTAAAAGAACAGCTCAAACCAATTACGTCTTTCAGCAATCGGCTCAAGTTTGAATTTACATTGTCAATTTAATAATTGAAATATTACTATATATAATCTGATTTCCAAAAGTTTTACTTTATATAATACAGATTCCTTTTTGTATTAGAAATATGAAATGAATTTTTATTGTATTAAGCTAAGTTAATGAACAACTATAAATAAATATTGCGAGGTAGCATATTATGTTTTCATTTCTGTTTTTAATCCCAAATATATGTGTTTTACATTATCATGAAATGCTTTAGAAAGAAATATCAGTGTTCATACAGCGTACGGGAAAACCGGTTGTGACCACGTTTTGGTAGCCCGTACGGTGTACGGGTAAACCAGTTAAAGGGGTTAAAGAATTTATTTAAAATATTTATAGTGACACATATTAAACTAATTGCTCTACACTAATAAAATAGCAATACACTGTTTTTCTCAATTATTAATTTGTATCGATATAATTAAGTTAAATCCATATGCTATAGAAATTATTAAAACGAAATTAGGTGCCACACACACACACACATTCACACACACACCACACACACACATCACACACACATTCACACACACACCCACATTCACACACACATTCACACACACCCATTTATCTCTCTCTCTCTCTCTTCTTTTAGACTTATAACTTTCTAAAACATTTCCTGATAATGAAATTATCATGAAATGTGTAGAACAATAATTTAATAAGTGTTGCTGCAAATATTATAAATAAATTCTTTAACTCCTTAACTGGTTTGCCCGTACACCGTACGGGCTACCGAAACCTGCCCTCAACCTTGACGCATTCTCTTATTGATAGATTATTAATGCTAGTGTTTTTAACAGATGCAGTTTATCAATGATGCTAAAATACTTCTCATACAGATTTTCTATGTGGTGAATGCGGAGAATTTTCATTGAATCAGAATTTAAATTCTTGAAAATATTCAATAAATAACAGGTGCTAGCAAAGCATTGTATGCAATTTGTTGATTGAAAAGGAATGAAAATGAAAATATTATTTTTAAAAAAAATGATATTATCTCTATCCCCATTACAATGTAAGACTTAGTAATTAAACCATGTTGCAAATTATATGTGTACATATATATGCACACACACATAAAATCCTCAACTGTTTCAAAAAAGAGGTACGAACATGAAATTTTTCGTACGCATAAGAGAAATTCTCTTAAGATATATGAAACTTCCTTCATGGCAGACAGAGAGTATACTTATAAAAAGCAAACATTTAGGGTTTTATGTGTTCCCCACAATTACGTAAGTATTAAATGGTGAATTACATTTAATACTTATGTAATACAAGAATATAAATCTCAATAATTCATATTTTACTTCAAAAAGTAAATATTAAACGTATAAGTAATACATGTTTTAAAATAAACAGTAGCAACCATTGATAATATTCATAATAACAAAATGTTTATAACAGCAATAGCTTGATCTAAGGAAAAAAATGTTTGTCATATGAAACTTTAATGAAATTAAACATATGCTGATTTTGAATTAAAAAAAAATAAAGAAATTAGTATCTGGAACCGTAAAAAGGTTTTAAAAAATCCGTACAATTTCCGGAAATCGTCATTCTTGTTTAAGATTGTAAAAATTATCTCCGATTAGAGTACCTAATAAATTTAAGTGAAATATCTGTACATTCTTTTAACAGCAAAATAGATGAGTAGTTTTTAAATTAAAATAACATAACGCATTCGACCCATAATGTACTTGGATCATCAAAAGCAAAGCTATTACAAATTGCAAGCAAAAATTTGCTATAGTTCTCTGTGTAATATGAAAGAGTGACAGCTATTAAATCTATGGTAATATTTAATATTTATGCGGTAGAAATTTCTGTATTATATTAAAGTTATATAATAATGAAATTAATAAAGTTTAATTATGTGTAGTAAAAATTATATATATATATATATATATATATATATAGCAGTAAATAATTCAAAAGAAGACTAATAAATCCCAAGCATCCTAAGATCAGACCGGAAGAACCAAGAACATGGAACATGGAACATATATATATATATATACATACATCTGCTTTTATGTATTTTTTAAAAATATATAAAAAAGTTTTTTTTTAATGTTTATATTTTTCAAATTCAAAAAAATGGTATATTAAAAATAATCATTTCAAAAAGAATATTTTTTTTCCATTTGCATTTAAAAGTCTAAATTAGACATGAATATATGTATTAGAATTTATATCAAAAACGTTTTGAAGAGTATTTAAAATTAGTACATTAAAGCCATATTTAAAATAGAAAAGAACTATTTAATTTATGAAGTGCGATTTTTTCCTTACAGATGGGAAAAGTGTTTGAATAATTGTTTTTAAAATGATTATTTTTTTACAGAAATGAAACAATGCATCTAAAATAACTTGGTTTAAAAAAAGTGGCAATGCTTATTTATATGCACTTTATCTTAAAATTTCTTTAAATGCTCTAAAACCACTTTTTAGCGATATATTTTGTAAGTTTTGTTAAGGAAAATAATTTTATAATGTAAATAAAAATTTGATTAAAAAATTCAATAGCTTAAGGGAGAAACTAATTACCTGGATATAAGGAAATCTTACAAAAGTCCGCCTTATGAAAAGTTTTTAAATTCGGAATTAATTAAATGTTTACAAATAGTCTAAACATTATCAATTAGAAATACACTTCATTATTTTAAAGAATTATTCTATGAAAAGAGATATTTTTAAATATTCAAATCAAATGGTGCTGAAATATATTTCTTTCATTTATATTCAAATTACTTTCTTGCCCAATAAGTTTATTTCATTTACAAAAGTTACTGCCTTTATCATATTTCTGTAATATTACATCGCCTTTTCTGGAACGCGTGCAGGTTCTAAAACTTTAATTTATTACTTTCCATTTTTTAAATATTTACCCTTGATTGATAAGTTATCATTGATTTCTTAATAAATTGACTCATCATGCTTTGAAAACTATGCAATTTTTAAACTTTAAGAAAAATTGAGTTATTAAAGAAAAAAATATTTCCATATTAAAATTGTTAGAAAAATGAATAAATACCAAAATTAGAACTATAAGTCATATTAATACCAAAAAAGAAATATTGGTGTTTCTCTTATAACTCTTATAAGTTATTTATTATTGCACATACAATCGATAGTACTTGTAAATATCCGTAAAAGATTCTACTTGTTAAAAAAACCCTAGTAAAAATTATTCTAAGGATTATTATGTGAAAAGTTACATAATTTCTCAAAATATATCAATACTAAAATATGATCCATTTATCTTCAATAAATGAAAAATAAATTCAAGGAAAAGGAGAGGATCGCATTAAAGCAGACAACACATCGTAGCAAAAGTTGAATTTTTTTTCATAAGAAAGATAAAGTTTTTCACCTGCGGTCTGTTGCTGTGGTATTGCATAGACATACAATAAAGGAAAAAAAAAATTGTACATATAATTTTTGTGAGAACTATCGAATGCATATATATATATATATATATATATATATATATACATATATAATTCATTTTAAAGGACTATAAGGAAAGTAATACTGTATTTGTAAGTCTAGAGAAAAAATAATAGAAAACTGAGATCAGAAAGTTAAGAAACAATGTAACGTAACATATTCTACAGATACATTGTCACTATATTAAGCTTTTTCCTAACTTAAGTTAAAATTAACAAATAATTTTGAGTGATTGATTTTTTTTCCTAATTGATTTTAAATATAAATCAAAATGAAATGCAGCATACTATTATGTTACTTTTAAACGCCAATCTTTAGCGGACAGTCAGTCATGCAAATGACATTATTAAATTAACTGACAATTTCTCCACATAATTTTTTTTATTCTTCCTCATTTTTAAGAGCCATTTTAAGTTACTTTACAAAAAAATCTAGTTAATTTTAGGGTAAATTAAGCCTTGTTTTCTTCCCAATTACGTCATGTTTTAGAAGGAAAATGGTTCTAGCCTTAATTTAAAGGGATAAAAATAATAAGAACATATTAATAGTTATTAGTGTGCTTCATTAAATGATTTTACAAAGAATATTCATAGAAGAATAAAACACAAATGCAATAAGCCCTTAATATCGTTTGATGCTCTCAAAATAAAACATATCAAGAGTTAAATAAATTAATAGAAACAAAGAAAAGTGTACAAAAGTGCAGAGTTACTTTCCAGGTCCAATAGTTATATTAGACCTAGAAATTTATACAGTTTTTCCACTTGGAATACCAACGCAATTTTCAAATATATCAGAAAGTCGAAACGCTATATCCATTAATATACTTCCATCACAATTTCCTTTACCAATACTAAAAACGAAACTTCAATAAATTGATCGAAAGACTTTCACGTATATCACCAGGACGCTGTAACCAGTTGCTGCGTAAAAGCTACTAAAAACTGAAAGAATAAGCAATAAAAAATAAAGAACTTTTAAAAAGGTTATCAGCATAGAAAGAAAAGTTATTCTTAGATCTTGCATGGATTAATGCACGTTCGAGGAGAAGGAAAAAGTTTTTTTTCTAATGACAATAAAAGCGTTGGGTGTTTTAAAAGTTTCGAGTTATGTGTTTCTTCTAGAGAAAAGGACTGTGTTTTCCTAGCAACGAAGTAACTCAATGTTTGTAAATAAATCTTTGCCGGAATTCCAGCTATACGTGGATGCAGTAGAGCTTGAGACGAGAATTGCAACATAAACCTTTATGGCGACCTCTAATGTAATAACGCCGCTAGGGACGGAAGCAATTCTGCAGACCGGAAATAGCTTTTTTCTGTCATCTTTTTTTCTTTTTTCCACGGACTCTGTATGTGGATTTCCTCCCCTCCCTTAACTTTTTCTTTTCTTGATATCTCAGGCAGACGAATCCTGAATTTTGTTTTGGAAGGGGGAACGATATGTATGAAACCGGGAAGGAAGTCAATATATGAGTGACGACACATGTGCAGGCTTGCTTGCTCACTGTCGTTCTGACAATAACTTTAATAAGAACAGTTGATATCCAACTGATTGCTTATAGGTTTCCATTGTTGTGCTTTATAAGGAAAACTGGATCCTTATTGTGCATGGAGCAAGGTTTTAATGGTACCCTGTAGGTTATTCCTGAAATTTTCATTGGCGTTTTTTCAGCAGGAATATGTTCATAATAAATTCCTGAATCCTATTTTCACATTGAATATAAGTATAAATCATTCGTAATAGAACCATGATTCCTATTTTTCTTTGTGGAAGCGGATATAAAAAGAGAGATATGACAATGGCGAAGAAACAAGACGAGAAGAAATACCTTATACGTAGGTCGCTACAAAATGTATCATTATATAACATAAAATAACAAGGATTTTTACTATATATATATATATATATATATATAATTTCTACATACAATAGGTCGATGACGCGTTACATGTTTAATAACATTCAATATATTTTTTTTTATATTAGAATTGCTATGAATGATTGGAGGTCCATTCCAAATATTTTCTATCAATATTTTAGATGTTTGCTTGATCTTATTGCTTACTAATTTTAACTTTTATGCTCTGCTGCTCTTAGTTCGTTTTATGTTGGAGGAAAAAGTTAACATGACGCTCTTTTGAGGTAGTATGTTTACTTTTTTTATACATAACAATATATTTTATACAAATATTTTTAATTTCTATGTTAGTTAAAGTATCCGACTACACTAAAATTGTAATTTTTGAAAAAATTGACGTTTTTTTCATGTTTTTATTTTATAGGCCATCTTATTAGTTTTATATAAAAATACCAAGTTTTTTTCTTTTCCGTTCACTAGAACAAAAACTACAAGTGTTTTAGTAAAGTTAGATGTCATTATTTTAAGCAAGATGACATATTTTAAAACGCGTTTTACTCGAAATGCTTTTTTTCTTTCAAAAACGCTCAAACGAGGACAGCGATTGCTCAAATTTTTTTTTTAAAATAATTAATTTAAATTTTTTGTGTACGTTCTGTATAATAATTGAAATGTTTTATAATTAATATTTATCAATCACTGTTTTATTACAAAATTTACCGCCCTATGTGCTAATATAATAATTGTTATTTTAAGCAATTTCATATAATAACTAAGATAAAGTGCTGTAGTTTTTGTAAAAATTAAAATTTCTCTTATTCTGACGGTCATTTCAAACATGAATAACATAGCAACACGTCAGAATTGAAAATTTGTTTATAAACTTTTGGTATAGAATGGACCCCATTTATGTCATTTTTTGTAAATTTTAACAATCTCTTCGCACTTTAGTAATAAGAATTTCATTTTTACTTCTGAATTTTAGCATGTTTTTCTTAAAATATACTAAACAAATCGAAAAACCACAAAAAAAAATCCTCATATCTCCATTTTCTTAAAATAAAAGTTGCTGCAAGTAGTGGGATACATTAAGTAGTTTTTAGTAATTTTCCTGTTATATTGTATTTAATAATAAGCATTGGTTTATTTTATTTTATAATAATGACATATTTATCGTATTTCCTACTTTATAGCCTAAGTGGTATAAGCAAATTACTGGTGAGGTTGGCTGGCCACAAAACATTTTTTAATCCTGTGAATTCTTGGTTTCTAAGGTCAAAACTTTACTTTTATACAAATGAGGATTATATGTATTGATATTTTATCTAGTTATACTTAGAATTGGAACTATTTGTATGCATTATTAATATTGTTGGCTACATATATAAATGTTGTATTAAGGCTTTCATTATTTAGGTATTCCATTATGTTAGAAAGAATGAGAAGTCCTGTTTTTTTAGTTTCTTATTTTATTTTACGCACAATGTACATCGATAAAACTTAACACAAATACACGCTGAGAACAACGTACTACATTTACGACATTGACCTAAACATTCATTGATCGCTTCCAAAATTTCTGAGATTTATATTCGTGGTCAATTGTGGAATTTATTTAAATTATATGATTTCCGGTAAAGGTTTTCCTGATTGGTCCTAAAACGTGGGTGATGAAAAGTTGCATCATTTTATTTTAAAAACGCCGAAGTTTCAGTTTTGGGGAGATAAGGTTATGGTTACGACCTGTTAAGTGCGTAAACAAGAATTAGTTAATTACGTGGGTTCAAGACCATTAAGAATTAAAAACCCTTAAGAGAAAATTTACGTGAATTATAATACACACATATATATATAATGCTAGAAAAGTCATATTGATCTTACCTAATTCAAATCAATTGCATCAAACCAGAAGCAGCGAAAAACATAAAGATATAGTAAAATAATAGATCTGAGTTACTCGAAAATTTTTTAGGCTTAATACTAAGAATGAAAAGTTTAACAAGCTGTGTGTATTATTATATGTAATACCTTCTTAACATTTTATAGCTAATTTTACTGGACAAAAATAAAAATTATAAAAGAAAATGGAATTCAAAAAATAATGTAAAATTTAAATGAAAATAAAATTTTAACGATAATATGAATTGCACATATAGAAACAGATTAAGAAGTACAAAAAAATATTAAATACTTACTCCACTTTGAATTTATCATGAATAGAAATCATAGTATATGCAAAAAATACCTGGTTTTTAAATAAAATATTTAAGTTAAATGGCAAACATTATTTATAAACATAGGAAAACGAATTCATAAATTTAAAGAAAAAAACGAAACACAAGTGTATTTCTTAAAAATATGCTCTCACTATTTGTGTGTGTGTATATGTGTAATGAAAAAAACTAAAATTAATGACAGTTTAGAGGACAACTGAAACAGATATAAATGTCCTCAAAGTTTAACAGCTAATTGTATTGCCAGTATGATTTTCTCTAATGTGAGCTAAACTTATCAAATATTCTTGAAAAATGAAATGAAGTATTTTATTTATTTCTTGTTTTTTGTAATCTTAACTTCTAGATTTTGATAATAATAATTGATTTAAATTATATATGTATATGTAACTGAACGGAACTCAGTGGTGCAACAGCCCATGAGGTCCAAGGGCTATTGTGCCCCTCTCAGTATATGTGACCACTGGGCTCTGAGGTGCTTGAGCCCCGATCAGGTGATCATTCTAAAGCGAAACCTCCAATGTTTAGTCCCCACGCTAGCAGTCGGTCACTGAGCCTATATATATAAATATATATATTCCTTACAGTATGCTTACAGTATTTCCTTATAGTATTCTAGTAATATTTTTGTTCCTTGCTTTGTTGAAAAAATATGTTGTAACGGGTCTATCCACGAATCTTTAACTAATGCTCTTGGGTAAAATTATTTTTAACTGTAAGTTCTGTTGACAACTTTCCTCTATGAAGAGGAAGATATTTAGTTAAATTACTTATATATATATATATATATATATATACGTTGACATTATTATATATTATGATGGTCTATGGTCAATGGTTGATAGTTGGCCAATAAAAGTTTATTAAATTGTGATAAAGCTTACGAGCGGGGGTCGTATAGTTAAGCAAGATATTTACAGATAATTCAGGTGTAGGAGTCAAGAGCGCTCCAGGATTCATTTAAGTAATTTTAACTATATGTTAGTGGCACTAAGCCTATGCGATTGCTCTTCCGGGTTACTTATTAAGTGCATTCCCCACCTTTAATTGCGTTGGTTGATTTGATTAAGTGAGGATAATATAATAAAATTGGGTTTAAAAGTTACTATAGCTGACATTTGCTCAAACCTCCAAACACAAACAAACCAAGGGTTGTTACAATGTTCATCATTCGAATCTATATTTTCTGAAATTTGTAATCATTTTTAAAATTAAACTAAGGCTTTCTGTCAAATTCTAAGCCATCTTTCGATCTTCCGGTTGAAATTGGGTCTAAAACTTAGACTTCTTCAGTGTTTTGCTTTTGCTCATGCATTTCTATGAGCCCATCAAATGGAATCCAGCAGTATTTAAACATCATCATTATTCACTTCTAAATTTATTTGTATGGCATGTGATCGGCTAATTCTTCAATCACATTATCAATTTCCCTCTACTTTTCCTTTTCTGAAACAAAAGACGAATCGAGGACACTTGAAAATCGTGTAATTTCGGATTCGCGTAATCGGGGTAGAGTAAGTAGAGGTATTGCTGTATTTACTAATCTAATTCAAAGTTAAGTATTATTAAGTATTAAGCAATCATTTTTTAAGAGTAAAAAAAATCTCTAGCTCAGTGTTTATTTCTAAGATGCAAGCGCATTAAATTTAAAGAGTAATATTATTTTATATACTTTAATTTGAAGGTAGACAGCTTTACTATATGAAAGGAATTGTTAAAAACGAGGTCAACATGCATTGTTTCTTAAATGAAATTTTTTCCCTTCAAAGTCCCCCCCCCCAACTGTTCTTTTTCAATGTCATAAATAAGAGACAACGCATTTCTTTTATACACAAAGCACAAGAAAACCCTTCAGGCTGTCTTATTGAGACAGCAAAAGAATTAGTCATACAAATAAATTAGAAAACTTACTGAGGCCTAGCTCTAATAAAGACAAAATTGTTTTACAAGACCCAAGAGCTCTCTCTAAAGACACTTGTTATAAATTGTCCTTTGCGTGAAAAAATAGAATATATATATATATATAAAGACCGTGTACAACATTGCACATTCTATTTGATTTGAAAAATAGTTTCTGTTCCATGCTGATAATAAAGTGCTGTGCATCATTTTCCAATCAGGATTAAACGTAAACTACTTAAAGAAGATAAGTAAGTTACTTTTGAAATATGTTTTTGTTGCTAGAATGTTAAGAAGCATTTTTTGTACATCGAATAAAACTCTAAAATCAAAATTTGTATTTTACTGAAACAACCAGATATTGATAAATCGTTAATAGTTCATTTGAAAGGGCATTATGCTTTTCAGATCTGGTTTGTTTTTATTTTAAAATAAACATTACAGATAAAACGTTAGAGAGACTACGTTTTTTAAAAGAGAGTCGTTTTTAAACTAGATAATAATATGGTTAAAGAATGTTAAGGATTATTTTTTTCAATTTTTGAAAAATATGATTTATTCACTCGGATATATTAGATATTTTAAAGTATAAAGATACATTTTTGTGGGGTTATATTCAATTAGTTGATGATTAAAAAGGTTTATACACATTTCCAATTTGTACCAATAACATTACCAATTTGTTTGTATCTCACTAAAAATTGCTTATTTAACCACATGTTCAAAACAAGTCCTACCCCAAAATATATTCTTTACATAAAGGTTTGATTTAAAAACATTATGCTTTTAATGAATAATGTGGTCACCAAATGGTTAATTCTGCGAGTTTTCTATCTACTAATGTTCTAGTTGAGTTACCATTTTTATCCTGGTTTCACTTACTCTGGTTCACGCTCAGCTGTCGTCCTCGTCATTTCACCGAGGTTCAAATCACGAAGTCCGTCACGAATACCCCTCGTGCTGCTTATAGTGCGACATATATATACATTCACTGTTCACCTGATTATAGTTCAAAAATTATGACACCAAACACTGCAAACATTTACGGATTATTCTAAGACTTATATTATTCAAACCAAAATCATAAAAGTATTTTGTGAGAAACAAAAATTCATTGTAGTAAACATATATATATCAATGAATACTACATATATATAAAATCCATAAATATACACAGAACAGTTATAAACCTAAGGCAACTAGTCAAGATAGTAAAAAGTATTAGCCGCAGTAGTACTATAGAAAACTCCTGGCCTTACTAAAAAGGATTGCAGGTTTAAACAAAGTTTTGCGGCTAGACAACCTGCACCTGCATTTGCCAATACTCTGGGCCATAGGGAAAGTAAGGAATAGCAAGAAAAGTTTAACTATTACAAATAAAGCCACAATCTATTAATATAAAACGATAAAATTATAGCCTATAATAATTACTATAATAATTATTAGCCTAGAATAATTTAATATGTTAAAACCAACGCTAAAAACAATTAGATGGAAAAAAAAAACTTACTACGTGAGAACAGCAAAAGCCATTTATCCCGCGCGAAAGAAAGGAGCATATCAGTAACGCATAAATTTAGTAAATTATAATAAAACAAACATTAAGTTTATATATGTACATTTGAAAACTCTACATATAGTTATAAAATTTATAAAAAATAAAAGTACAACCCAGACATACAGAATTACATATATGTCAGGTTTAAAAAGATTAGAGCTTCAAAATTAAGTGAGTTAATGAATAAAAATAGAGCGAACACTTTATCATCGCGTAAGGATTTGTGGGTAAATAAACCTATTTAAAGGTGGGGCGAGCGCTGACGAAAGAGAACGCATACTCCAAAAGGCTTAGCTGGTGACTCCTCGTCGAATTACTGTCTATTGTTCTACTCGGCTGCACATCAACGGGCCGTAATTTTGGATTTTATATGATTGAAGCGAAATAAAGAAGTATTTTTTAGAGATGATGCCCTCCTCATTTAACCAGCAGGAGTCACATATATATGTACACTGTCACATATATATGTACACTGGTGTCCAAAAGTTAAGCATAAATCGTAAAATGCAAAAAACATGGAGTAAATATTCGTAAAATTATTCCAAATTTCTTGCGGATATTAATTGTAGGAGAAACATTGGGTTTATGCAAAATTTTCAGTCGACTACTTCCTACGCAAAACACCGGCGCATGTCGGAACACGGAGAAACGGATTCACGCAGCATAGGCAGTTCAGACAAGTTTCGTGCAACTGCTGTGCGAAGGAACGTTGTTAACCCTCAAACTAGGTGAATGATGACACAAAGGTGTCAATTGGACATGTTTACGAAAGGAAGAATCGTTGGAACGCTGGAATCCTCACGATCACAAACCAATGTGTCTCGAATTCTGAATGTGAC
>BMAO01037481.1:219840-315078 GCA_019973975.1 Trichonephila clavata | reverse complement strand
AGTGTATGAGGTAGTCCTTTCACTCAATGCAGTGAGTTCTCAATCGTCGGAGGTGCAATTTATTGTTTGTGTTAATGTGTTATAGAGAAAAAACTATGCCAATTTTTTTTCCAAATGTATAATAATGAACAAGTAATATAAAAAATGTTAACGTCAATTCCTACTTAGGTCAACAAAGAAAGTTTTATTTTAGATGATTAAATTCAATTAATGAATTAATATTTGAAAAAACTGTTTTTGCCTCAAGTGTCATCCACAAGTTAAAAAAATAAGCCAAGAAAAAATTCATGAGAAAAACCTACTGGCACCAGCTGTTGCAGCTAGTTCTAACTTCGTCAGAAATTACGCAGAATAAATTTAAAATTTAATTAATGAATTAATAGTTGAAAAAGCAGTAAAAACATCAAGTGTCCTCCATTACAAGTTTTAAAAAATGTATTTGAACTTGAATGGATGAATAAAAAGTATTTTATTAACGATTGAAAATTTGAACACGCACACATTATATATATAGGGAGAGTAAACTAATAGTATGAATTGAAAAAGCAATGCGTATTTGAGAATTGCATTTTGTTCACTAGAAATGAATGCTTGGGAATTTTAAAAATATTTCTCCTGGTTTTTATAATTTGAGCGCCACGTTTATGGTCCGAAATACAATGCATTTTTCTTTCTTTTTTTTTGCTCTCAGATGATAGTTGCCAAAATGGATTTCACGTTTTTCGCGAATTGATTGAAGGTGTTCTTCATTTGGACCACGGATTCAAAATGGGGTATGTTGTTCTTTCTTATCCCACTTGATAGACAGAAACTTCTAGATCAAATCCATGCGTTTTTAAATCAAAAATTGTAGCAGAACTCGAGAGCAATTGGCTCTTATGGTAACCAATACAAGCCAAGATGTGGGCAAGAGCGGCTTGGGTCACATTGCAATTTGCACAATGCGAGGAAACTTAAGACCCTCCACATGCCGTTGAACTCGAATATGTCCACAACGAAGCCTAGCAAGAATCGTTTTATCTCGCCTACTGCTTGTCCCAATCAAAGGACTGTTCCTTTCATACTACTCATATACTATCTTGCTTGATTAGGGTAGCAATTTCTGAAAAAGCAAGACGGCCACCATGTGTAGAATTCTTATGGTTGCATTCCCTGGCCAGACTATCTGCAATCTCATTCCCGCAGACATCCATTGAAAAAAAAATAACATTGGTAAGCAAGCAATTTATAAAAGGCGGACAATATTCATTGTTCTCTCACCATGCCTCCATCAATTAGAAAGATACTGAATAGAGCTTCGGCTATCATTCAATATCTAAATATTTGTACTGGCACTCTCAGTAAAGCAAATTTTCAAAGCCTCCTCAATAGCTGAAGACAGGATTCTCCTTTTTGATGAAAATTCTTCCCGAGACAGCACCTTCACCCATGCTACTGTAACACATCACACGGAATTTTATGTTGTTGTCACTTATCTCCTTGTCTAGCTTCAGCTAGACGAGATCTATAAGTTTATTCACCCTCAAAACGTCATAAACTAGAATAGAAAGGCCTAGCAAGTCGTCGTAGGACAAACTCAAGCATCCAAGAATATTAGTCGGCGAAGACTGCTCGATGTTGCATTTTGGACAAATCGGATGGGTTTTATGGCCACTCTGGAAGGTAAGACTTCTTAAATGTCCACTGAGAAATCTGGAAATTGCCGTCTGGGTGCGTCTGTCGCAATTCATAGCAAGGGATCTTCCAGGGGAGTAAGCTCGATACTAAATATGAACCGAGGGGACGAGCCGTCTTTTTATCAATATGTTTTCTGGCAGAGTACAGCTCAAGATAGGTTAGGCAATTAGATGTAGCCTGAGCCTCTCTGGCACCCTCCTTCGCCAAGGCATCTGCCTCCTCATTACCCCAAATATCTACATGCGAGGGGATCCACTGGAAGCGCACATGACAATATGACGAGAGTTGTTTTAATTTATTAACAATAGCAGTTCCAGTTTTATCACCAATGCTACTCCAGTTTGACAAATGTTTTATGGCACTTCGACTATCAGACAGAATCCAGATGGAAGACACAGAATATAACTTAGTCCCTCATCGATAGCGACGAGTTCACTTTTAAAAACTGAACTAAAATCAGGATTTTTTTTAAAAAATTTAACAATCCTATTGGTGTCTTTGATAAGTTCTCCACTACCACAGTGAGAATCCTCGTCTTTGCTACCATCAGTAAATATACAAGTGTAGTGCCTTCTTGGAATGCAATTTATAATTTGCAGAGCAAATTGCTGAAGGCATCTGGGAGGTCGTTTTTCTTAGAAACCTTAGAGAGCAATTCAGTATGGAAATTGACCCCAGGAAGACCAACAGAGGATCAACGCATTGCCTCAAAGAGCACTGTTCCAGCAAATTATTGTAATAGATCTGGCTAAGAGGACCGCGTTTTTTAAGTCTTTCGTTATTATGCCATTGCTGCAGTAAGCTAGAGGTCGATTTTGGGATCCGTAGCTATAAAGTTTGTTATAATACTTCACCAGACACGAGTTCCTTCTAAGACTCAATGGATGGAGGTCTGCCTCAAACAACACAATATCATTTGGACAGCTATTACGTAAGCCAGTGATGACACGAGCGGCACTAAGCTGCACTCTCTCTAATTTCTGGAGGTTAGTTGTAGAAGCACAGCAGTAAATAGGAAGTCCGTATTCCAGAATGGGACGCATAATATCCAAAAAGGTAGTTCTTAAGGTTCATGCATCTGCACCCCAATCACGCCCCGAAATATATATATTTCAATATACCTAGCCGCTTCCGACTCTTCAGCTCCAGCTCTTCAACATGCCTGTTACTAGTGAATTCTGGCTCTAGAGTAAAACCAAGTTATTTTGGATGCTTCTCATATTTGAGAGGCAAATCTGCCATAAAAACTTTTGGTTGATAATTATACAACCACTTATTAGTAGTAAAAAAGCTAACTGTAGATTTAGATGGATTAAAACTCAGCTTATGTTCCTTAGAAAAGGTCCACATGTCAGCAAGGGTAAAATTAATATTAGATTCAATTTTATTCACATTTGAGTTAGAGCTCCAGAAGATAATATCATCAGCATATAGACCGACCTCGCAACTATTCGTTATAACTTTCTCGATTCCGGCCAAATACAGGGAGAAAAGTATACGGAATTTTATGAATAGTGTTTCCAAAGTAAGCTACATAAGATACTCTGGATATTGAGTGCCCTTGTTAGTGTAAGAGAGTAATGCGGTTTTAAAAAAGATCCGTTCACAGAACGACGCAGCAACATCCGTACAACAGGCCAGTGAGACATATTCTACTTTCTTATACAGTCATCCCTCACTTTCAGCATAGATAAGCAGACTTTCTCTTTCAAGGCGGCGATTGTTGCTTCAATTGCTCACATAACTAGAGGTTCGGTGCTGGTTACTGTAACTGATGAGCTTGGTAAAGTATTTAGCCAATAAGTATCTGCTTCGTAATCTAAGAGGTTGCAAGTCCGTTTCGTACAATACAATATTCCACGGGCAGCTATTGCGGAGATCAGAGATGACTCTGGCCAGCAAAAAGTTGTATCCTTTCCAGCAGAGGCAACCTGATAGAGAATAAATGGGTGTAAATCGGCGAATAGATCAGCGAATAAATTAATTGCTCTCAAACCAAGTTGTGGTGACCTCTGACTTAGGCAAGATGCAGTTTTGCGCGCGAACGCACAATCATTCTTAAACAGATTTTCTGCGAGATCAAATTATCGTTGAGTATTTCCAAATATACCACAGTGGAGTTTTCCTTCCTGTCAAAACAAAAAGCTTTCAGCACTCCTGAAATCACGACAAGTATCTATCTTTGCTCCGCTGCACTCTGGCTTCTCTTTTGCTTGCTAATAAGTAGTAGCTTCACCTTGAACATGCTTCGTTGAAAATCAAGTTGACGCAGTGTGATAGAGAGGCATCAACTCACTGTTCTCGCCTCCTTTTTCTACTTATGAACTTTAAGCTCCGGAAACGTTTCAGTATTCTGTCGTCTCAGAGTGATTTACGACCCTTATTCGCACGAATAATATTAAAATTTCACTCACAGTTCCTCGAAAGCAATTCTTCTGTACGGCAATCATCCCGAGCTCTTCACAGTGCTGTCCTTCCCGCGCATACCGTTTCTAACTAACTGAAGCAGATTTTCAAACAAACCTCCATTCGAAGTTATACTCTCCATGCGAAGTTGGGCTCTACACATAGTGTGCAGATATTGCAGAATCGTTTACGGAAATATTTTAATTGCTTGAACAACTGTAATATTTTTGAATTCTTGAGATGTATGTAAGCATTATTGTAAATATGTTATGACTGTTTCACTCCCCCCCCCCTCGTTTATTTTTACACAGGCATGTATTTTAAAACACACAATGTGATGTTTTTTTTAGTTATAATTTTGAATGAGGAGTTTTATTAACACGAATTGCGTTCAAAGCAAAACTAAGGCTCCTGATCACAGACCTCATGAATATGAACCACAATGTGGCCCTCGAGCCAAAGCATTTGTTCACTTAATTGATAGTACAACAATTAAAAACACAAAAAAAGGAAGAACATTTCCTACTTAGCAAGTCTAGCGGAAAACCCCAAACTGATAAAGTGAAATTTCTCAAATGTAAGACTTTCTAATAGCGCAGTCGATTCTCTTGTCGTCTTTTTCTTCTATAAAAACGCACAACTGAAACGCATACTCTGATTCAAGGATTCCCAAATTTAGTAGGTTGAGGGTGCATTCAATATTAAGAAAAATATTGATGGATACACATTGAGTTTCTAATGTAAAAAATTCAGGTGCTGTATAATACTTTTGTCAATACCCTCAAGAGGATATTTAAAAACAACTGATATAACTATGATAAATTGCACAAGATAAAAAGATTAAAATAATAAAAACAAAGAATAAGCTCTCAACTACAAAAACAAAACAAAAAAATATTTCAAAATAAACGGTTAAAAGGGTGACAAAAGGGAAAGGAAAAAAAATGTATAGAGAAAAACTAGTTATCTGGCTGATCGATATACTAGAAGACTAATACATGGGATTTAACAAGACATGGCACATGCAAATAATAGTTCAGAATGTGCACAGCTGGGAACCCTGTTCTAAATCTTTTGTTTTATTTCTACAATGTATAATTTCCTTTTGAAATAATGCTGCACAATAGGGTGTTACAATTTCAGGGGACAATTGGGAAATTTCTATTTCCAACAACTGATAACGAAGCTTAAATGTGACATTATCTAACTTAAATGTAAAAGTTTGTGTTAAATGTGACACAAACTTTCACACAACAATCCCCATCACTTTAAATAACCATATTTCTAACCTAAACACTTTTAACTACCAGGGAATTCAGGTGAAAAATTATGTCATTAAAATAGAATGACAATCCCCTCATTCATCTTTGTAAGCATATAGATTTTCATTACCTAAATTAAAATTTTCACCCATAAGAATAGTTGTGTTATTAATTGTTTCCATCATCCTGCAAATTTCAAATATAGATAACATTTCAAAAAATGGAGATATACACTATCTGGCCAAAAGTATCCGGACACCCCTTAAAAAAGTGGTTCTGGCGAGTGACGCAATTTGATACGTAATTGAAAGCTATAAAAGTGTTGGTAGTGGTTTGTCAGATTGTATGTGAGTTTGTGAGGCAATGTGTAAGTCAAAGGAGCTTAGTGAGTTTGATTGTGGCAGTACAGTGGGATGCCACCTTTATGGGAAATCAGTTCGTGAGATTGCGGAAATTCTACAGAAGCCTAAATCCACTGTGAGCGATGTAATTGTGAAGTGGAAACGTCGAGGCAGTGAAACGATAGAAAAACGAACCGGTAGCCCGAAAATACTTGGTGAACACAGCCACAGAACTCTGAAAAGGGTAGTGAAACAAAATCGCAAGTCCTTGTTGGCGTAAATTTCTCAGGAGTTCCAAAGTTCAACAGGAATTAGTGTTGGCAGCAGGCCTGTCAATCGAGAGTTAAAAAACTTGGGATTCCCTGGTCGTGCAGCCGCTCACAAGCCAAACATCACTACACAGAATGCGAAGCATCGATTGCAATGTTGTAGAGCTCACCGTCATTGGACTGTGGACATGTGGAAAACTGTTCTTTGGAGTGATGAATCTCAATTTACAGTCTGGTAGTCAGATGGACGCGTCTGCGTTTGGCGGATGCCCGGCGAGCGTTTCTTTAGTGACTGCATTGTGCCGACTGTTAAACTTGGTGGTGGAAGCATAATGGTGTGGGTGTGTTCCTAGTGGTTTGGCCTGGGTCTGTTAGTTCCTGTGATTGGAAACATGAACTCTGAGATGTATGTGGACATTCTGGACAATGCTGCACTCCCAACTCTATGGCAATATTTCGGGGAAGGCTCATTTCTCTTCCAGGAGGATAACTGCTCCATTCACACATCGAGGCTTGCACAGACGTGGTTTGACGAAATGGGTGTTCAAAAACTGGACTGGCCTTCTCAGAGCCTCAATCTAAATCCCATAGAACACCTTTGAGACGAATTAGAGCGCAGATTACGTAGCCAGCCAAATCGACCATCCTTACTGCAAGCACTCACTTCAGCTGTGATGGATGCCTGGAAGGCAATTCCTATGGTCACCTATCAAAAATTGGTGGAAGGTCTTCCCAAATGTGAGCAGGCTGTCATCCATGCAAAAGGGGACCAGCATCATATTAATATGTGCCTCAGGACGCTCTTAGTCTATACCACTGGGTGTCCGGATACTTTTGGCCAGATAGTGTATATAACTCATTCATAAAATACAAGCACAAGTAAAAATAGAAACTCACAACTTCTTTTCTTACATTTATTCAATACACACTGTTAAAAAAAGACATATCAAGTTTTTATGTACAAAACTGTTAACAAAATCAATCCTTGTAAAATTGAATTCTATTGCTATTGTATGGTTCTCTCTCTACATTATCACAAATAAATGAATGAAACAAAAAAAAAATTTAGAAATAACAAACATTTAAAGATTTAATGAAAAGAACTTGAGATAATTTAAAACTTCTAATAAAATTAACTTGGCCGTCTTTTTAAAAGTGATTAAAAAAACTCATAAATAAATTCCTCCTTTGTTTCAATTCCAATCAACACATTTTATTTAGTTTTCAAAAATGGATTTTAGTTTTGTTAGTTTTGATTACAAGTTAGAAAAACAGTAAAATATACATGTAATATCAGTTGAATCAATTAAGAGAATGAATCTAGTTCATACCTCTACAGAAGTTTGTTTTCCTTTATTGCTATAAAATAAATCTAAAGATGATAAATTCCCTTTTAGTAAATATAAATGATCAACAGGTATCATGCTAAATTTAAGAACATTTTTTAACAGACCAAGAACAAAAAAAAAAAAACTAATATCAACCGAGATCTTAGTAAGATGATTATCTCCCAAAAGCACTGCTATAAATTGATCTAATTTTAGAATTCAGAAAATTTTTAAGCAAAAAAAAAAAAAAATCGTTTTTGTGAAGAATATGCAATTGGACTATATGAATTATCCACCAAATCCCCATTGAAAATGCATATTAAGAGGCAAATTAATGTTACTTTTAAAGAATTTTCAAAAGGAAAATTTTAATTTTAACATTGAAATATTTTTTATAGTTATTAAGATCATAAAAATATTCCCTTTGGCATAAAACCCTGTATTTTTAAAATACATCTTTTTTTCTCTTAATAAGTAACTTTATTCTTTATGGCTAATGCCCTATTTATAGCATTTTAATTATGCATTACTTTGAAAGTCTTTAAATTAAGAGATTGTTAACAAAAGAGTATTTCAAATTTTTCTAAGAATTATTTCACATGAATTTTGGAGTGGAATATTTCACAAATAAACACTATAAAGATAACCATTCACCTCTTATTTATTTTTATTGCTGCCTTATTTATTGTTTTTCTTAAATAATGCAATAAATAAAAGCAAATTTTTTTGTTGTGCATTAAATTAAACCAAGTTAAAAAGTTCTCTTCTGTTTCACAAGTACTACATCAAAGCATCTTAATGTACCATTCAATTGTTATTAACATTTTGATTAATACTATTCATATTTATGTTAGTCTAAAATCAGATAAGATTATGTAATTTTAGTTTAAACAATTAAGACAGGCAATACACATATCGAAATTATAAAACCTTTAAATCCTTCAATCAAACAGAGATTGATCTTTTAAAACAAACCTTTGTTAATTTTTCAGGTTATTCCACCATATTTTAGCAAATGTAAAATGATACACAAAAGTGAATGATACAAAGCAATCAAAGTAAATTTTTTAAAATCTTCTGTCAAAATCAAGAGCAGCTTTTTCCACCTTCTAATATTGTTTCTAAATATAATCTGTAGTCCGAGGATATTTTGAACTTCTTTACCCCCAACATCTTCAGAATAACTTTGAACAAAATAAAACATTTTAACAGATTTTGAGATCTGCAAATTAACTCATGAAAACACACACACAAAACTAACTAATCATAGAATTAAAAAAATATATACTCTTCATAAAAACTATCACTATTGAAAAAATGCTGAATTCATATTCATTGAAATTTTTTAATCATAAATAAAAATATTAAATTGATTTGCATTCACTCGACATTCCAGATGAGAAAGATAAAATAATTTAATTTAAAAGCAATATGGAACCTTTTTCAACAACAGTTACACAAAATATAAGTCTTTTAATATATATATTTATGGTATAAATTAAAACAAACCACACACATATATATAGCCACATTTTCTTAGACTTTCATGACAAAACATAATAGCAATAATTACAAACATGTTAATTTTTGTTCCTAGTTTAGTTTTAGCATAAGGTTTATTTGTGAAAGAATCCCAAAATATGACAAGGGACAAGAAGCATGTCTATGCCAGAATCTCCCTCTTTTAGCTTTCACACTAAAGGAGAACATTTTGTCTTCAAGGGAGACCCAAGGTTAAACTTTAATATCCCCCAAGAGCTTGCAACCATGACCATTCAGTTCCCCTAGAAGACTCTTGACATCAAGTATTTAATTCCAGAAAAGCAAGTATAAATGATGCATTTAACAATCAAACAAATTAAAGTAACTGAAGGCAAGAAAATGTGACTATATAAATCAATAAATACTAATATTTTTTCAATACTTTATTTACATATAAGATACAGAAAATCAAATCTTTCAATAAGATCAAATGCATACAGTGCAAATGATACTATTAGCATTGCATAATCAGAGTTAGAATATTTAGAATTGTTGACAAAGTTATAAACAAGGGCATCATCAACAATAAATTAGCATGAATAATAGATTCAAGAAAAAGCAAATAAGACTACCTGTTTAAGTCTGTAAACATACTGTTCCACAGGCAGGTAAAATTAAACAAGTGACAACATTAAATATTTTTTACATTTGTTTAAAATTTTATTAATTTAAAATAATTTTAATTTATTAAAATGTAGAACAATATTTGTTAATAAAAAGATACAGATAAGAATACTGTGTGTCAGCTAAGTGCATCAAAATATTACAAATTCTGAAAAATCTAGATATTTTTTCTAGTAGTATTTTTTTTTTTTGGAAAAGATTAGTTCAGCATCGAGAATTTAAAAAAAAAGATTTCAAACAGTAACAGTTACACAAGATGTGCTGTTTTTAATTACAAATATTTCACTGTCACCAATTTGTAAAAGTCATTTTTGGATGAGTTTCTATCCATAATTAAAGTTGATTAAAGGAAAAAACAAATCTTTTATCCCATATCAGAATTCTTAAATAAATTTTGAAAGTTTCAGTAACATTGAATTTTGAATTGTTCCCAAATTTAGTATAAACTTTAATATCCTATAATTTGCCCTTGGAAAGTATTAAAAGTAAATAACTTATATTAATTTTATCTTTAGACATATATGTTATATTATTATGGAAGATCCATAATATTATTCCTCAAATGAAGTATTAAGAAAAAATTTTAATTTTCATTATTCCTGGTTTCAAAACAATCATCCCAAGCATTGTAACTGCAACAAAGTGAACTAAATTTAGTCAAAAGAGCTTCTTACCATTGCAATAAAAGAGAACTACACCTGTGACTTTAAAGTCAACAATTTAGAAATTCAATATCAAAACAGCTAGCTCACAAATACTAGCATAACAATAGATTAAAAAGAAAAGAAAAACACACAGAATGCTGCAATTGGTAACATATACGGATTAAAAGACATTGAAAGATTATTTGTTGCTTTCCAGAAGTACATTTCAATTAAAAACATCTCATAATAAATATTTGACCCAGTTCAATTAATTGTTATGGTCTGTAATTAAAACTAAGTTTCAATTAAATCAATGAAATTTTGTATTTGAATAGGATTATAACACACAAACTAATAGTTTATAGTCTTATCCAGCACTTCTTCTGTATTCTGGAATTATTTTGGAATTCAACAAAATCCACATCCTTTTTTTTAAAAAAAAAGCTACTGGTCGCTTTAAAAAATGCCTTCAAATACAGTTTAGTATTTCAATGTACCACAAAAATATAAGAAGCAATAGTCTGTTTTAAAAGCTAAAGGCAACTTTAAAAATCAACATTATTTTTTTTTCTTTCAGTAGATATTCTAATTTTTAAAAACTGCATTTTTCTTGAAATCAGATACAAATTTCAAATCTGATATTTCATTCTTAGCTGCTATAAAATTATGTCTAATGTATTCTATATATCAGAAGACTTCATTCTATGAAACATTTCATTGTTTAGCATTAAACATGTTTGACCTCATATTTTTCAGAAGCATAAATGAATTGGGAGATTAAAAATTTCAATTCTTAATTATAATTTTTAAAAAAAAAATATACTCACATTGGAAAAAATGATCTTTGCTTTTAGTGAAATGCTCATAACAATCTGACATAATAGGAAAGTCAGGAGATTCGAAGACATCAGAATTAGGATTTATTTCCCAACAAGAGCTGAGGGCAAACTCACAAAATGAGTTTACTTGTCTCAGAATCAAATCTAGGGTCTCGTGCATGAATATGGTGTCTTGAGTCAAGAAACAACTGCAAATACAATTAAAAGCCTGATATGCACAAATGTATAATTTGTGTATTTAATTTCCGAATAAAATTTGAATTTCCCTTTTTATGTTTAAAATCTTTCTAAAATTATTCAATAAAATAGTAACAAAGTATCTTAACTTTGCAGTGTTTGAAGATTATCGAAAAAAAATTATAATGTCATTTCTGATTGTTAAATTTAAGGAATTCTGAATTAAAAAACTGGTGAATTACACAGTTTTGTGATAAGAGTAAAACCTAATAATTGAAAACAAAGTAAAATAAAACTTATTTTGTGCATAAATTTTAATTATATTTTATAAATAATTCTCATAACTATGAAAAATAGAGATTTGCATACCGTTCAAGAGCTTTTTCCAAATACTTCAAATGGATATCCTCCAAAACATCTATGTTCAGCTCTTTAACTTGTAGGCTCTTCTGCAGGAACTCCCACAGAGGACCTCCAAGATCTTGATGGATGCTGCTGCGCACAATACGCACAAATTGATGCATACTGAATCTAAAATTAAATCACATCACATTAGCCTCTTTAATGAGATTAAATTGACCTGTTAGAAAATTTTAGTTTTTCACAAGTTAAGTGAAAAGTAAGATTGCATAACATTCAAAGAGAACTAAGGTACACTTCATATAAATGAACCAATGACTCTAACTTGTTTCTCATAAAAGAAATTTTAGATAAATTTTGAATTAAAGCAGTATAATGAGCAATTAATCCTCACAATTCTAAAATATGAACAAATGAAATATTTTGCTTGATGATCCTTCAATGAAATTTAACTCATTTAAATTATTCTAACAAAAAACAGTTTGATTTAGCAAATCCCTTGATGCAGTTATTTTTAGTAAAAACCACAGAGCAAAGAAGAAAACAAAGCTTTCATCAGTAAATAAATAAGACTATGATAAAACAGGGTTGCCATCTACAGGAGTGATCTCCAAAGTGAAAAATTGGTGCAACAAAGTTGATGCCTTTCAGGAAATGTTATTTTAGGAAAAAATATGGTATTTTTTACCATCACAATTCATTTTTAAGCAAATCTAATTTAAAGACTTAATTATCCCAACTGCTGAAATTCTTTACATGGCTCTATATTTACCATTTATGAATATAAATGAATTCTGAATACATAAGCATATCAGTTTCAACTAATTAGACTTTTTTGTCATATACTGTGACACAATCTTCTTAGAACCTCTAAGCCAGTGATTTCCAAAATGATCTATATCGACCCCCAGGGGTCTATGACAGCATGCAAGGGGTCCACATCTGAGAAAAAATAATTTGGGGGTCCAGGAGATGTAAATGGGGGTCTACGATAATCTAAACCAGAGTTTGCGATTAATTTTAAAAGAATGTTTTATCAAGTGGAAATTAGATTTTCTTATTTAACAGATTTATTGAAGTTAATTTGCAGTTATAAGGCAACTGTTGTAAATTAAATATTAAATGTACAGATGGCACTGCAAGTCATCCAAGAGATGTGTGTGTGTGTATACTCGTTTGGCTTAATAGAGTCAGAGTCATGTAATGTTTTTTTGTGTCGTGTACTTGTCTTCTGTGTTGTCTGCAAAATAAACAAAAATGTTAAAAGATGAACAGAATTATTGAATTGAGAATGAAGGATACATTGGAATTATAATAGTCTATCTGACCATGGAATATAATAACTAAGAAAATACAAAAGCAACAGCATAAATTTTATTAAAAAAGGATCCTTATTTCAGTGTTTTTTGCCAGAGTTAAGTTTTAAAAGTATAATATTGGACATCGCGAATTTTACAAGTTTCGAATTTTTCTGCCAGGAAAATGACACCTTAACCTATGTTCAACTTTTAAATGACATTGATTCAGATTTTAAAACTAGGTTTGAGACTGCTTTGACTATGGTTTTACCACAGTCGGCAATGAATTCATGTGGTCACATTGAAAAAAAAAAGAAAGAAATGTCAGATTACAAGAAGAACTGACCTAAACAGCCACTAACAAAGATCTTAAAGTTTAGAAAAGGATGTCATCAATTTTGGCTTTAAAAAGATATAACTGCTATTTATCATGAATTACGGATAAATAACATCAAGCTCTAGGAAAAGCAATCAAAAACCTTCTCTTCCTAAAGAGAGGGAGTTTCAGCACTGTTGCCCATCTCCAAAACAGACAGAAAGAAAAAAATATCGGACTCTATTAACCAAGGAGATTTAGGGGTAAACCTGACATGATCGATAGTAAATGTATAAAATTTGTTATTAAAACATCAGATTCATCCCAACCTTTAAAATAATTTGTTTGTTGCATAGTTATTTTGTGTAGCAGTTATTTTATGTATTAATTAATTTTTTTTAAATTTAGATAATTAACACGTGTTTCTTAAGTTTAAACACTACAGTTAGAAACACAAACTTTTAAAGTAAGTAGCACTGTATCGGCTGTCAAAAAGTCATGTAAGTTGATAAATTTGCAAACATTCAGTATTAGAGGTAAGTAGGGGTCTACCTAAAACTGAAAAACATAGCAAGGGGTATTATGAAACAAAAAAGTCTGGGAAGCTCTGCTCTTAAGAGAAAGTTTGATTAACTAGAAGGAATGAACTCCATATGCACATTACAGAAACAAATGATTATCGTCATGATTGTTGTTTGGTTTCAGAATCATAAGAATAGCACTATGTCCCATCATGGAAAAAAGTTTGGGTCATTTCAGAGCTGTTTTTCCAAAGCATGACATGTGTTCAATTGATTTTTTTGAGGGTCAGTCAGAATCCAAAGCACAAATTTTGCAGTGTGCGGTCCTTCTTCCTCCACTAAATATGTTGAACCAAGCTCTAAGATAGTCCTGATAACTTCTCCGTCTCTTTAATTCTTCACCATCAGTCTTTGAGAATAAGTACATGAATTTTTAAACATTTAAGTTTGTTTGGAATGTTGCCGAGTGGCCAGAATGAGGTTTGTCATCAATTGATATTTCACATGATGAAAAAATATGAGAAAATCACTAGTACACTTTAATTTTTTTCAGTAGTCGTGTTTTTGAGACCTGTGTTCAAAATCATGAAAATTTCACGGGCATTATTTCCAAAACAGAAACAATTCCACACAAGCTACATTCTTTTCTCTTAAATTAGCAATCATAAAACATGAGAAGAATGCAAAACTGCTTTTAAAATAACTTCAATGCAACAGGACAGAACTTTACAAGGCACAACCTTTTGATTGACTGAACTCAAGAGATCTGTTCTGCACCAGCTTAACAAACAAACAAACAAAACAAAATGAAAATGCATACTACTGAAACTCCATTCAGGGAAGCATTATTCTGATTTTTGGAGGTACTTCCGTATACATATATATAAAAACAAAATCAACCAGCAATACTGACTATATGTGAATTAGCATTTGTGTCTTTGTGAATAAGTAAATGTATTTGTTTTATTAATTCATAAAAGATATTTTTTTAGAGTATTTTGGATAAATTTAAAATAATATTTTTCAGGCTAAATGAGAAGATTGTGATGAATCTTTAAATTGATCAGTGAATAATTTTTTTAAAAAAAAATTTTTTTTTTTAATATATCTGTAATTTACCTGTACAACATCATTTTCCGGAACTGAGGAGAATTTTGCAGAACCTCATTTTTCGCTGGAATATATAAATGCAATTAAAAAAAAATGCAATTAAATTAAATTTCTACAAAAAAATAAATTAATAAAAGAAATCTACTCAAAAGAAATCAAAAATTTAGTATTAATTTCAATACAAAAATACTAAGAAAAACTCAATCATTAAAATAAATAAATACCATCAATAAACTGTGATCTCCATATCTTTCCAAGAAGCCAACACAAGAATTCCATTTCAAGTATTAGAGAATGAATGCTAATGTAATGAGAGATGCAAGCTTTATGAACAATGATATTTAAAGGCCAATCAATCTGAAAAAAAAATTTTTTTTTTTAAATAGCACTATTTGTAAAAAAAAAAAGTGAAAACACTACAGAAAATGCAATACATAAAACAAATGGTCTCTCTTCACCATATTTTATAATATAAACAAGGAACTGAAATAAGAATTTTTACACAAAAAGCATTCATGCTGAGAAGAATGTTCTTTCTTTTTCCTTATTTTATTCCATTTAATTAAAGAATGTGTGTGCTTTACCTTTCATTTGTGATAACCATCATACTTGTTTTCCATTTCTATATAATCATTTTGAAGGTTGCCAAAAGCTTTCTCGTGATACTTTTATAATTTGAACAGATTTGAAGCATATTTTATATGTAGCTCATATTACACTATTTACAAATTTTTGCTCTATTTAAATTGATAATTGAATTGTAACAACTATTAAAATGTCAGAAAACCAAACATTTTAAATTTAATCAACTAATTTACTCAATTCCATCAAAATGAAAAAAATAGAAAGTTTTTTTTTTAAAAAAACCCACTTTTTATGTATCAAAAATAAAAGATAAAGTACCACCAGTGCCATTACTTTTTGTTACAGGGCTTTAAGAATATATAATAAACAATATATATATATATATAAAATATTTTTAACTCTATATTAAAATAAGTACATTTAAGCCCTTTTTAACCTTTTGCATAAATTTTTAAACTTAAATTCAGATTTATGTAAATTGAGACCTCAAATGCAATTGTTTATAGTAAGTTTTATTTCCCTTGGTATTATCAACTTAAAGTTTGAATTAGGAAAGAAATTAATTCAAGAAGGATTTCTAGAGTGGCATTCTTGTTCCAATCATAAAAATTCTGAATTCTCCGATCTGTATCATATTAGAAAATTGTTTATATGTATAAATTCTACACAGGGAGAGAGAGAAGGCACTCATGTTCTGAACAAATGTTTTTTTTATACTCTGTTTCCCCATAATTTTAGGAAACATATTTTGAAAAAAGAAATTTAATTGACTATTGCACACTGCAATAGTCAATTAAATTTAAATTTAAAATAAATGCACACTGCAGTTAACTGAATACGAAGAAGTAAAATGACTTTTATACGACTAAAAAAAATACAGTAATTTAAAAAAACAAAACAGTGAAGGCATCTTTATCTGAAACAGTTGGGAATATTTGACATGGACAAAATCAAAAAGTATTTTAATATCTAACATAATTAAAAATCCAACTTTTCTTAAAAAGAAAATCAAGTTGACTAAAAATATCATGTTCTTTTAAACATACAAACCAAAAGGTCTCCTAAGTCAAAAAAAAGTTCTTTAATTTATCCCTTACTTTATATATGGATACTAGTTATTTTTTTTATAATTATTCATTAAATTTTTTGAATTATGTGAACAAAGCAAAATTAGGTATGGAAGCAAAATTAGGTTTATCAATCAGTTCAAACAAAAATTTCGTCTATCTCTTTCTAATACATACCTCAAATTCATAATGGAAAAACTGCATAAATTTATTCTCTAAAAAAAAAAGTCAAATTAATTTGGATGAAACTCAGTTATGTTCAATTTAGCAATACTGTTACAAGCATTTTTCAATTTAAAATTTCTGATCTATGCATATTTATATTTCAAATCTACATTATTATTACATGAATATGCTTATTTTTTAGGTTTATTTCATCTAATGTTAATTTTAAGGTCAAATATTCTAAAATACGAAGAAAGATCACATTGAATACTAAGGTTATATGGGAAAATTAAATTTATATTTAATAAAATCAAAATATTTAAGCATAACCATCATCAGTATTTTCATCATTTTCAAATTAAAAAAGGAATTTTAAAAAATTGAAATTCTCACTTTTAGATAGATATTCTTCATGAATAGGGACAAAATTAATACTGGCTGATTTCAAAAAGGGAATGTTTGTAAGACTAGGAACAGCCACAGATCTAGTCAGTATTTTGTTCAGGACAGGCCACTCTGCAAAGTCACCCAAAGATGAGCATCTCATGGTCTAGAATTAAATTTACAAATTCTTACACATTTTTGGGTACATTAAAATGAGAAATCAAAGAAATTTAAGCATAATGTTTAAGTGGAAAAAATTACAAAGAGAATGAAAAACTATTTATCAGAAAGTGTTTTAAATTGGTACTGATAATGTGTGTCTCGGGTTTTATTAATATTGCACAAAAGCAAAATAAGGGCTACTAGCCCTCAGAGCCATGATAAAGTGACAAGGACAGCATTTAACTGTTATTTCCAATTTTCACATCACACAACAAGAGGAATTTGAAGTCCAGACCCATTTAACAAACAGCATCTATTATTAGCACACACAGTTGTTGAAAGTGAAAAAGAATCAAAACTGCTGCTCGATTTGATGATCATGACTTTCAAACTGCTAAAATAATAGTAAATATGAAAAGAAAAAAAACTATTTATGGCACATAAAAAAGTTAACAAATAATATATTCTAATACATAACTGAATACAATTCGGACTTAAGTTTTATATCTTTCAGTTACTAATTGCTATTCTTACAAAAAAGGACATGTTGCCAGCAACATGATTGAATCACTGATATCATGAGGATATTATAAGTAAAAATAAACTAATATTAAAATCTTTATGAAAATTATTCAGATCCTCATGAAACTTAAAACAGGTCGTTTATCTATCATAAGTATTACTATTAAGTCTATCCATAAATATGATATTAAAATTTACTTTTAAGAACATAGTTTTAGAATAATTTACTTTTAATGTCAAAATATTAATAAGAACGATTTAAATAAGATATTAGCTTATCTATAGTCTTAGTTTGTTTCATACAATTTATATTTTTGTTTCTTATAATTATCTAAAAATAAATTCAAACTCTATTTTGAAATAAATTTGATTTCTTATAAAAAAAATTCTTTTTAAGCAGGATGGAATATACTCCAGCTTCATCCTTTCCACAGCATTCTGTACTTTACAAAATTTTACTATCTGTAAAACATTAAATATATTCAACAACAAACTTGCAGCAGTTATAATATATATTCATAAGTTTCTATATATTAAATATAAACACACAATTTTTATGCAATGAAAAAAAATGAGAAAAAAACATTTTTAAAAACATAAAAAGATTTACAAACCCATTTGAACAACTTTCTGCAAAGACATTCACTAAAACTTTCATCTTGAAGAAAATAGGTGTTCATTAAACCCAGAAATAAATCTTTCAGTCGTAACTGATTTACAATATAATCCATAATAGTTTTCTGAACAAGATGGAGTCTAAACAAAAAGAAAGTAATTTTAAGAAACACTTTTTTACACATAGTCGTTCTTTTCAATTTCCCATTCATTATGAGTCACCAACAAGACTTTTCATAAACTAACAATAATGAAGGAAACATGAGAGAACAACACAAATACAGTAGAATCTAAAACTAATAAGGTTGTTTTATATTTCAGATGGTCAAGAAAAAGTGTTTGTTTGGACATTTTTGTAAAATGTACAGCATAAATCACTGATAAATTTTATATTTTAACCCTTTATATGTCTTGCTAGAAATGACAGCACCAATTTTCTCTGAAACTCATTGTAGATGATAACATTAAATAACTGTAAAATACTATATGGCATTTCAGACCTCACTCAGCAATAGCTATGAACACCAACATGCACAGATTTTTTTTCTCTTTGTCTAATTTAATATATACCCCCCCCCCCCATTCACTACTTTTCCAATCCCCACTGGATTATGAAAACATGCAAGATAGTGTCAATGAATATGAATTTACTTATATGGATGTGTGTGATGGTGTGGTACCGGTAACTCATTTCTGTTTTATATATAAATCAGTTCTTTCTTTAATGGGAGATTTCAGACAAGAAGCAAAAAAAACATGGACAATTCCTCAACATCAAAACTAGAGAATCAAATTGATAAAAATATATACATTTTAGTGCCTCATTCTGAATGAAAAGCCAATGATTCTATAGTCCATTCAAACAGAGAATCTAAGAATGGGAGGAAGATCACAGATTGTTTTTGCAAAATATGTGAAAGATATCCTTTCCTGCACATTGGATATTGTTTTAAGAAGTACCATATTTTAAAAGATTGCAAAAACTGAATCTTATTATTACAAGATAAATTTAAAACGTTGAATTCTATTGCTAGAAATACCTTAATTCATTTCCTTAAAATTAAATACATGTTTACATCTAACAACATTGAATACAGAGGGCTAAATAGCAGGGGGATCTGATTCTAAATCAATAAATTTTTTAGATAGAAGTATATATCATTTAATTATGGATAAATGGTGGGATTAAATTTTATGCTTTTGAAACTATCATCTTACATAAAAAAAATAAGGGAATCCTTATCATTAATAAAAAAATTTTCAAATTATAAAGTTTTTGTTACGTTGATCGGGGTTTGAGGATTTTATGCAAATCAGTCGCAAACAACAAGACAACTCTTTAGGAGCAATGGAAACTTATCGTGAAAAAACAAATCCTTGAAAAACCGGATTCAACAGCAATATTTGTAGAATAAATCTCAAAAGGCCCTCACACCTTCAACAGCGCTCAGACACAACTATCAGTGTCTAAAATACACGCATGTGAAAGATTATTCACAAGCACTCACTTATCCTCCTCAACAGCCAAAGCAATCACTAGTTGTCTCTTTAATAGTCAAGGCAAGACTACTCATCGCTAGTTAAAACAATAATGCCATATTTTGTAAACATTTCAAGGAACGAGTGGTCCAGGGGTAGAGCCGCCGCCAGTGGAACTGTTGGTCTCAGGTTCAAAGCCTACCGACTGCTACTCCCCAGGTTTTTAATTTGATTTAAATTGACCTTCTTAAATTTTTCAGAAATTTGCAGCGTATGCAAATTTATGTTAATTCAAATACTTTTAGAATGTTTTAGATGTTACCACTGTATCATATATAAGCAGATCATGCCTGCCTTCTTGCATTCAATAAATTTTCATTGCTGTATTCAACCATTGTATTGCTACCTGTTCTACTCCAAGAATCTTCGAGACAATGTTAACTCAGTTTTAGCGAGCTACTCCCTATTTATAGGCCTTGTAGATCCTTCGAGAAAGATACGCTTGCATCACAGATCTAGATATAACTAGGTTTCTCCACAGTTTCCAGAAGAATCCATAGGGTCGCATACTTGCCAAAAACGGTCGCTAACTAGGTCACCAAAAACGATGCCAGCTTGGCTCTATCGCCAAGTTCCCAATCAATCGTCATTATAATGCAGGCATGTTAAACTCATTTGATATCATGGGCCACATGAACTATTTTATATTAAGTTGGGGGCCGCATGTTTTCAATGTTCAAAAAATTAATGAAGCAGAATTTTTAGAATGATTAAATTTTATATTTATAAAACTCAATGAATTATAATTATACATACATTATCATTTAATATTTCATTTTATTTTTTAAATTACACATGTTTTATAAAAAATAAAAGTTATAGTACGAAATACAATTTAATATTACTTTTAGAACACACACATATTTGACATCTTTTTTTTCCCTCAAAATTTAGGTGAACATATTGAGTTGATATAATTTTTAAAAAATGATAAGTGTTGATTATTTAATCTCGACCTTTCTGAATTTTTGCTATTTTCCATTAAAGAAAAAAGTTTCTCGCATAAACAAATACTTCCACACATAGCTATTTATTATACGTGTAATAAATGATAACATTTTAAGAAACCAATCTACAGATGAATAAGTAAAAAAATCTAGAGTTTCACCTTTCAAAGATTTTTGCTTCAGCAAAGAATCACAATAAATTTCAATTAATTCTATTTGTAAGATTTCAACATCGATAGATAGAGGTGATGTTAAGAAACAAAACTGAAATTAAAAGTTTTTTAATCGGAAAATATTTGATCGAATTCCATTTCTAACAATTTAATTTGGTGAGAATATTCTGTAAATTTAAAATTAAGTGTTTTAATCAATGGATTTTGAAAGCTTTCAAAGTGAGACAAGTGTTCTCTTTCTGTTTGTAATAATATGTCTGTAATAATTTTTATTTGAAACGTTAATATTTTCAAATGGCATTGTAACAAAAAGATTTTTGCCTCGAAGCTTAAGTTGACTTGTAATATCAACTGAGAAAGCCAAGGGCTTTATTCAATGTTCATCTTTTAATTCAGCAAATTCATGTTTTTTTTTTGTTTCCAAGAAAATAATGATTTTATTCAGCAATTTAAAAAATCGTCTTAACACTTTATAACTAGAAATCTATTGAACTTTCATATAATATGGTTGGCCGATAAATTTACTTTCTATAACTTCCAGAAATGAGCAAATCGATGATGCTAATGTCTAAATGCTCGAATATAGTTTACAATTTTGCTGACTATTTTAAAACATGTCCAATATCTAAGTAATGCCCAAGAACAGCACTTGATATGGAATAATACAATGAAAATGTATCAAATTATAAATACCATACTGTTTGTTACCTTTAATCTTGCAACTTCTTTAGTAATACTGGTCATGGTAGGTGCACTATTAGTTGCGTGAGTGATTTTGGGGTTTATTGGCGCAAGAGCCGATTTCGGCTATACTGCGCCAAACATTTGTTTTAATATCTGTGGTCTAGACGGGAAGAGAAAGAAAGAATGAATTGAATGACAAGAAAGAGGGTCGAAAATAGAGAAGGATCACTAGGGTACCCCGGGTTCGTGAAGCCCATGTTTACCAAAGACAGTAAACCCCGTGGGAAAAGGAAAAGATCACTAGGGCACCTCGGGATTGTGACACCCGTACACACCTAAAGAAGGTGAGCCCCTTGAGGGGCACTATTAGTTGCACGACAAACCAACTTTTCCAAGGAACACTTCATCAAAATTTTAAAAAATTCATCAAAAATATGTATTATGCATAATACATTACTCAACTTGACTATAATTCTCAACTATTTTATCATCTCTGCTGGTTAAAGAATTTTGACTTACGCTTTTGAAAATTTTGTGTGTGTGTGTGTGCTGGACATAAAACCGCTTCTTTTTTTCCCCCTCCCCCGAATCTAAGTTGCCATTGATTCTAAGTCGCACCCCAAATTCTCACCAAAATGTTTTTGATAAATTAAAAATAGTGTAAAATGGTTTATCAATATCAAATTGAGAACTAATAAGAAGGGAATAATAAGTTATTTTATCAGTATTATAAACTTTTAATTACATACATACATGAACCCGTAATTGCTCTAAATACCCCATCCCTAATTTTTTTCCCTTCGATTCTAAGCCACACTCGATTTTTAGTAGCATTAACAATGGAAAAAAAGTGAAGCTTCAGTTTCAGTAAATACGGTAAATCTTCCATTTTAATTAAGCATTCACTAATAAATTATTTTTCAGTAAATGGTTTCAATCTGTGCTTACGATTAAAAAAGTGATAATATATAACTAATTTTTACTGCAGTTGTATTGTCTTCAACAAATTATGGTGGCCTCGGTAGTCTAGTTGTCAAGGTAATGGACTGAAGTCATGAGTTTGATCCTTGAACTGCTAAGACCCGCCATGCAAAGGAATCCGATGTACGTTAAGTATTTCGAGGTTCAAACATTCACCCATTGGTGTGGAAGTTAGGAGAGGATATGCCAGCTCAGGTGTCATCCTCACCTTTGAACATGGTATGTCGTAAAAGGCCCTCGAGCAGCTGAACAGTGCGATGTTTATCTTCACTCTCACTCGCTCTCTCAACAAATTTAGTGAATACATTTTTTTTTGATTTTTGAAGACCTGATTTCAATTCTGGCAACTTGTCTTCAGAAAGTTTCCCAACATATTGTTTATAATTTGTTTTCTGGTATATGTCATAGTGCCTTTTAAAATTATGTTCCTTAGCAACTGAATTACAGTTTTTACATATCAGGCAAAATATTTCACCCTTGTTTTGGGCATCCAAATACTGTAGTTCTCATTTTTCTTGAAAATAAAAATGTTAATCTTTTCCTACTGTGTTCTTGAAGTTTGATCATATTTTCATTGAAGACATTTTAGTTCAATATAAATAAAAACAGAAATCCACGTTCATTCACAAGCAATTGAGTAAACACTGCACTTTGTCTTGGTCATCTCAGGGCTTTTAAATTTTAAAAAATAAATCTTCAATTGCCTCTGACGTCACGCTATTTACCTCTCGTTGATTGGACATTTCAAAGAGAAATAAAAGTAGCACACACGATGAATAGTGCGATCTACAACAAATAATATTTTTTAATGCATTTAAGAATTTGATAAAAATTAATTTGTCTTAGTAAAAATAAATGAAAAATTTAATAAAATATTAAAAATAATTTTTATTCAAAGGCTATTTCTATTATTATATAGGATTTTTTTAGAAAAAAAAATAGGTTAATATGCAGTAAATTTTTAAAAAAAGGTTTAACAGAAATAAATTTCAAAATAAAAAAGCCCTTAAGGATTGATATTTAAAATTTTGTAAAATGTTACAGCAAGCCGCAACCTACATATTGGCGGGCTGCGTGTTTGACATGCCTGTTATAATGTAAAGGACAACATTGCCTGCAAATAATACAATTTGATAAATACATTACACATCCAAATACAGATTATTTTCACTATTTTACGCAAAATTTGTAACTTTATATTTGATGGTCAGAAAATCACAAATTCTCTTCAATACTGATATAAAAATTAGTGAATTAATTACATGTGAGTGTTGATGGAAATAATTTAGTAAAAAAATATTTTTAACCAGTAAGCTGAAAGGTATAATAATAATTTATATCATAACAAACATTAAATACCCAATAAAACTCATACCTTACAGAATTTAGATAAAGTAAACACAAAATATCATAAAATGTGTGTTCTTTTTTTTTTTAATAATCCATTCTATAAAGATTTTTACCATTATTTCATAAATCAAAATTGATGAGCAATATGTAGACAAGAAAAAAATGTGTGTAAATACAATTTATTGTAACTTATTGTATAAAATTTGTAATTTGTTCATCTGAACAGTTTTAAAGAATTAAGGATTCAGAGACTTTATATATATATATATATATTATATTTTACTCTGTTATTTCAATCTTTCATATCTCCTTCTAAATTCTGTTGTCTTGTTATCTAGCAATTGATATTCTTTTAAGTGTTAATCATGTAATTCATCTCTCTCTTGTAGAGAAATTTTGATTATATATATATATATAATCAAAATTTCTCTACAAGAGAGAGAGATGAATTAACATGATTAATACATAAATGAATTGCAATTGCAAGAAAACCAGACAACAGAATTTAAAAGGAGATATGAAAAAATTGAAATAACAGAGTAAAATATAAAAGAATGGATGCTACAGAATTATCAACATTGCTGACTTAAGACAGCTTGTATACAAAAAAATTCTTCTTAAGAAAATTTATCTGTATAAAATATGTGAAAAAGTACTTTTTTTTAATATCATTCATCAGTGTCTGATCTAAAAATAAGCTTTGTAATCAACCAAAATTGGCCCTACGGATCAACATAATGGCTATTCCTGGTATAAAATATAATTTTATGATGACAAATATTATAAAAATGTTATTTGCAAAGTATTCAGAAGAGATAAATTGGGTTTGAAAAGTACAAAAAATTATTTACTGGAAAGAAGGAAAAAGGAAACTGGACAAAAAAGAAAATTCCTATACTTTAAAATGAGATAATTCGGATATTACAGTCAAATTCATCCTTAGACATTCAATTTCTCTTGTCAGATTAATTAATGTTATTGAAACAAAAAAAATTAATCCTGTTTTTCCAAAGTAAAACAAAAAATGACAAGTAACAACAATAAATAAAATAAAATATCAACTAAAAATTAGACAAAACAAATTTTAAATAAAAGTAATTGTAGGCAAAATTCTAATGCAAATAAAAAATATGCAGAACTAAATATGAAGTAATAAGTTCTTGAAGTAACTTAAGTATATCAAACAAAATATTATCATTTTTTTCTTTTCCTTCATCATAATCATTAAAACTTTTTTTTTTTTTTTTTTTGCTATTTAAATATCCACATTGATTAATTTTCAAACTTAAGCCATTTTACTGAAATATTTTAATAATATAATTGTTCAATTGAAGTGTAATAAAATATTTCAAACATTTAAGTTTATTTCTCATAAATTTGAAAAAATAAATCCTTTTACAAAAATATAAGGTTTTTTTTCTACTCCCCCCCCCCATCCCACAGTTTATTTTTAATTAAATGTATTCTGAACATTTAAACCTTACACAAAAATACTGATTGTTGACTTCTTCAGAACTTACAAACGATTACAAGATTCACAAATATTTTTCTTCCCTCAATTATCATTTGTATACTGAATCTACCAATACTGAAGCCTTTTAAAATATTCTTTTATGAACAAATTCTGATTTATTAGGGGGGTGGTAGTCAAAAGATGGGAAGGGGTTGTATTTAGAAAAAAATAACTCACCAAATGATAACTACATTTTTTAAATTCCACACAAAATCATTTCACAAAATAATGAAATATAGTCCATATATTATAAAACAACTTGATAATAGAGCGGAGTGTAAAATTATTCTTTTGGCCTAAGGTGTAAAAATGTGTAAATGAAACAACAGTCAACAGAATGATCCTCACAGCAACTTTCACAATTTTTGATTCATCATTGTCAAAGTAACCAGGAATCACTCACCTCAAGGATCATTAATGGTATGAATAAAAATGAATTTCACATAATAGGATCTCAGATCATAATACTTGTTTTGCCAAGCTTATTCAGACTAAAACTTCATTAAAATGGAGAGTAATTAATTTCATTACAGAGTCCAACCTCAAATAATGGCTCAATAATCAGAGAAAACAAATCTGAAGGTGTCTAAGATAGTGGTAAGATATTTCCAATCACACAGTCGGAAAACCAAGAGTGATGCTGTTTCATTTGGATAGTCAATGACATAATACATAAGAAAGTTAGGACTGAATTAAAAATAAACCTTTTGTTTATTAAATAGAAGATTAAACAAAACATGTACATATATCTAACAAAAACAATTCATGCATTTAAATAGTAAATGAGATAACAAATTTGCATAAACATAGTTACAATAAAAGGAAAGAAATAATATATGAGAAGACTTGTGGGAGATTATTGTTGTAATTAGATGCATTAAACACAAATAAAAATTATGAACACATTTGATAAATTTAGACATTTTAAGTAGTATTCTTTAAGACTGTAAAAGTAAGATGAGTATATGGACAACATTTACTGTCTAATCAAATCATCCCTCTATAAACTTAGAATTTAGCGTGATAATACCTATCCCACACACACATAGTAATTCCTTCCACAGATTGTTTGTGATCTTGTCAAATACTTCCTTAGCTAGTTATAATGGCAGATCCCTCCTGAATACAGCATACTTAGTGGACAGGACCCTCTGTTTCCTGATTACACTGATCCAACTAAATTAGAGAGAGATCCTGAAGGAGCATCTCTATGAACGTGTGTGTGAATGCCAAATTAGATAAAAGTTTGAGTAGAAACGAGGAAGAAGTACATCTTTCATAAATTACAAAATCAATTCTTCTATAATTGTTCTTTTTTTCCTTTTGTCTAACATTTTTCTATCTTTAGAATGTGTATTATAAGGACATAATTAAGTACTTAAAAGATAAAAAAAGGAAATACAAACCTCGTATTAAGAACAGCTTTAAAATTGTATTGCATCAGATTCTGTAATGAAATCAGTTGAATACATGAATATATATCTTTCTTTGAATCTCCATATTCACTAACTAATAACGAAAATAAGCAATCCATGAAAGATCCTGTTGGACATTCAGCTGGAAAAAAAGAATATACAAGAATAACTAAATATTTTCATTTTTTTTCTTCTGTAAAACTAAAAAGCATAATACAAACTTACAAAAATAATAATAAGACAGATGCTAATAAGATTGAATTTTATAAATTATTAATTGGATACTCAGGAAAATATAGCTGTTTTAACCATTTCAAAGGAGAGAGTGATTGAAAGAAAGATAATAAAAATAGAACCTACAGATTGAGAAAAGTTTTTGACACATTTAAAGTATGCATTGCATTATACATTGGCATGAGCTATATCCCCACAGTATTGAAATTTTTTAAAAAGTAAAGACTTTAAAATATTTTAGAGGAAACATGATTATTTATAATGTAAAGAAAAAGTATATTTTTATTTATACACCTAAGTAAATTTCTTATTCAGAAAATGTTAGAAATATTTCCTAATTTTTATAAATAGGTTGATACTGATACTGCTTGTTTGCTCTTTTATCATACAAGACAGATCCAATATACGTAATAGCTTATAACACCAAAAAATAAATAAAATAAAAAAAAGGAAATAGGAGAATTTTAATGTTTAATTCATCTGCAAAATTTCAACACCAAGTTAAATTAATTAGAAAATGAAAAGTTAAAACAATGTATAACAATAGATTTGGAAAGCAGATTTATTAATAAACTTTAAATTAGACTTCAGTAGTAAAAAATAATGTATTTTACAAAGTAACACAATGGAACTGTAAGAAAGGGGAGAAACAATGTATTGAATGCAACAAATTACTTTTAATAATTAAGAATGGTTTCACTGAAGAAAAAATAAAATTCATAAAATTAAAGATTTATTATTTCTGACCATTTTCAAGAAGGTCAATAATTGAGTTAGAATATTTTTAGAAATTTTACATTACTTCTGAAATAACTGTCTAGTCTTTTTGTTCATCCAGATGAAATTAATTATGCCTACAAATATCAAAATATTTAATGTTTTCATTGTGCTTCTTACCTTATTTTAATTACAAAAAAATTCATTTCACAAATAATTTTTTTTGAAAAATTTAATTAAAATTCAAAACTTTATAAAAAATAAAATGAATATATTTTAAAGTCCCCTCCCCCTCTAATGAATAAGCAACTACACTTTTATTTGAAAGTTCCAAAAAGCATAGGAAAGTAATATATGCAAAGTTTAAGTTTTATTTCCCCCTTTCTACACACATTTATATAATCAATAAATTCCAAACATACCTTGTTTAAATGAAAATAAACCAATCTCTTGTGGAAGATTTTGAGATTCCTTCATTTGTTTCAAGAAATTTATTTCATATTTTAAAGTTTTATTTTGAAATTTGTCCTGAACACAGTGTTTATAAGTTGGACAATAATTCATATTTCTTTCCTGGGTAAATTTCCAAAAATTTAAGCTATCATTTTGTTTTCTCCACTCAATAGAACTTTTTTTTGTGCTTGTTTTGTGATTACAATTATTTGGGCAGTATAAGATTCCAACATCTCTGAATATAATACCATCAAAACTATTCACTGCGTTTATCTGAACCAGATTTGGAAAGGACTTGCATTTCTTTAAATTTATCCCTTTTGCATTGGATCTGGAAGATAAATAATATTTTTTCAAGAACACCCTGGAATATATATACATGTATATATAAAACTGCTGTCTATGATAACATTATATAGAATTACCATTTCATTTAAATTTAATAACATAACAATAGCTATCATAAACTAAAGGCTCAAAGAAATATATAAAATTACTTTCTACAAATAAGGTATATATATACTGTGAAAAATTTCTTCAAAGAGAACCATTAACCATTTGATTAAGTGTAAAGAACTAGTCTAACCTCCTTGGCACACAAACATGAGCAATTAAAATCATACTACATGAAATTTGTCTTTATTCTTCTTATGCAAAATAAGAATGTTTATAATGACTTAATAAAAATTATTTCTATCTCTTTTCAAAATAATTTTTTACTGAACTTTAAATGAAAAAAAAAGTATTGTTTTTGAAAACATAGTCACACTTCAGTGTCCTTTGAAACTACTATCAGCATACATAAGTTGTTTGAATTGAAATATGCATGCATAAAATGCAAAGTAATTTAATTTTCCAATTGGATCAACAAAAATATGCAGTACAATTTTTGTGATGTAGAGTAATTCAAAATGACGTAAGATATTTTAAAATTCTACAATAAACTCAATTTTAAGCCCACACTAAAATGGGTTCAAAATACAGGAAAACACATATATTTTTAAATTCCCCTAGGCCAGCAGCACTGTAGAAGTTATAAAGACATGAAAATAAACTAAAAAGGCATCTCAGCAAGAAAAGGCATTTTACATCCCACAATATGTGAAAATGGAATTTAATACATAATTCATAATCTATGCATTTTGAAGGTAAATATTTAAAAAAAATACAATTTTGTTGTTAAGAGCATTTAAATAATACCATCAATTTACGGAAATGAGCAGTCTTCATAAAGGCAAAAGTACAAGGTGGCTTTCATAAAGTTAAATAATAATGTAAGATAAATCACAAAAAGACTTAAAGAAACATATAGAGGAAATGTCTGAATTGTCCCTCATTTTAAGCCAGTTCTGGTAAATGTACATTTAAAAATGAGTTTCTTATAGTATTTTGGAAATATCATGCATCATTCTGAACAATCCTATAATTCATGAAAATATTGAAATATTTGAGAAACAAGTTTGTATTAAAGGAATGCAAAGCTTCTTTCAATATTTATAATATGAAAAACAACTTTGCACATGTAAAGAAAAACAGATTTAAATATCAGCATTATTGGCTTCTTATTTATTATAGTTTTTTACTGAATTTTAAAAATTCAATGTTAAAAAAAAAATTGGGGGATATATTTAACTTCATCTACAAATTTTCATTAAAATTGGTTATTTTACTATGTCATAAAATACTTACAAATAATGAAAAGTAGACTGACATATATTCCTACTATTCCACCTTTCTAGAAGGAAAAAAATATGAAATGGTATTAAAGTACTATCTTACATAAATTTGTATGCAAAAAAAAAAAAAAGGAATAAAAGAATATTGGTTAGAACTAAAATCAGAGAATGTTAAAATTTATAAAAGATACACAATTTTTGTATTCAACTAACAAAAGGAGAAATTTATATTACAAAAATATATTTCTTTTAACAGAAAGAAAAATCCTTCAAGATTTATCATTAAATTATCACAAGTATGGAAATTCATTTTTATACAAAAATCCTCTAGTCCTTATTCAATCAATAAAAAAGTTCCTCAAGGAATTTTTTAAAATTTTCTTTTATAAAATAATGTGCAGAAATTCTTTGTAATGGATTCCAATTACAACAAACTGGCATTTATCCAAGAGGAAACAGAAAAAGCTCAATACAATATTTATGTGATGCACTTATAATTATTATTATTTTGTAAACCAATATGTTTGATTCCATCTATTTAGAGATAATAATTCAAAACAAATTTATCTGACACAAAAGTTTTCAACAAAAGAAATGGAACTTTAAACAATTTAAAATAAATCTTTTAATTCCATAGAAAAGAAAAATAATTTTCAATTTAATATCAAATTGTTATATTATTTAAAGAAATGAACGTGAATTTATTTTAGTTCTAATAAAAGAAAAAACTGAAATTTTTATTAAAAAATTATATAAGTTTTAATCAAAAAAAAAATTTAGAAGTCAAAAAGTATTTTATTAAAACATAAGCAATCATAGCCTGAATATAAAATACATGCGATGTTTCAAATAGAAAGTATTGAAATTCACTACCTTAAAGCTACTTAGTAATTTTTTTAAAGCTTTTTTTATCAATTAAATCATAACAAAAAGATTAGAAAATTTTCATTAGATGTATATAATGTTAAATTGTTTAGACTCTCTAGCTAAACAATTTAACATTGTATACATAAATGAAATTTAACATTATATACATATTCTCAGTTTTTCTAGAGCAATATAATTCTATATTAACTAATCCTTAAGAAAATCATCAAAGTGAATAAAAACTTCACTTGTAATCTGCTGTGCTAAAATTTCTTGAGTAACAAGTGCTTGCTGTTCTAAATAAAACTTCTCTTCTGAGTGATCCCTTTCATTCTGGAGTTTCATTTCAAAAGATTCTTTCTTCAGAATGTAAAGTTCACACTCCTCCATTTTGGAATTCATTGCTTGGTATGAGAAAACCATGGAGAGACAAGGAGGTGGATTGCAACTCATGTAATCTAAACTGTTCAGCTGGGGGGGAAAGGATCATTTAATTTTAAGCAAAAAAACAATATACTATATGTAAAAAAAAAAAAAAAATTCAAAAAAAAAAAAAAAACAATTTAAACTTTTAAACATAGAGATATCTAAAATACAAAAAAAAAAAAAAAATTCTTACATACAGACATTTATAATTGTTAAAAGGCATATTTTAACTCATTGATAGATAACCAGTTTTATATATCAGAGGGGGTGGGCTTATTCTTCCTTCAAATGAGTTTTTCTAATTGAGTAAGTGAATACAATTTTGAGAATTCTGAAAAACATGTACATGCTCATGTGTCATCTACACAAATTTATTGCAAATATACAAGGTAGTGACAATTTTTTAAAAAAAATTTTTTTATTGAGAACATTTAGAAATCCCTGTGCACCACAAAGTATCACACGGGGGCTTACAAAAGCAAGCATAAAGCACACATTACGAAGGAATTTAAAGTCATGAAAAATCACAATACAAACTGAGTCATTTTTAAAACTCTCTGCAGAAGGAAAATATTTTTTAAATGTACAATAGATGATTAATCTGTTGTCATTGTCTTAAAAGGACATGCTATTCAACATTAAAGGAAACACAACAAATTAAAAACACAGTTGCTAACTCTTTTTGCATTTTTTTAAAATTTCAATATAAATTTTCACAAATGAAATGATTGAAAATTTTACCTGAACACCACAGTTTTGTAAAAGTCTCATACTTTTGCCACATTGTAAGATATCCTGAGAGAATTTCTTAATTTCTGATGGAACAATTCCCCTCTCAACATCTTCATTTTCTGTGTAAGCGAACTTCCAATACAATTCATCTGTAATTAAACAATTATTTCACAGCTGCGTCAGTTTTGTCATTCATTTTATTTTTTAAAAAGTTTGTATGAATGCAGCAACAAACTGCCATTAGTTCCCGATGAATTACTCAAACATAATCCTGCCTGTGATCCAACCATAGAATCCTCATTCAAAAGACTTGGAGCTCTTCTTGATCAAACTTTTATTAACTTTCTGAGCTAAGCGACTCAAAGTCAATTAGTAATTCCTTGGGAATGTTTCCCTTTAATTTTAGTGTAATGACATTATTTTTAACTTTTAAGCCAAAACTCTCCCATAACATGGAATCCCAATAAAATGTAAACTGCTAATCACAGAGTTAAATGTTCTACTTTGCATCCACTGCTCCCTGAGAAAATAGCTGGATTCTCCCCACCCCCCATTTCTGTCCATTAGCTTTAAGACCCTGTCAGCCCTGGCACAACATGCCCAAGAGAGAAGAGCAGAAGAAATGGAAGAACAAAGTGTTTAAGTTTTCACTATTTACGGAATACGAGAATTATCTAAGTACAATTAGACTTAATTATCTAATTAAGTCTAATTACAACCTGCACACAAGGTGGCTAGAGAGCTAGAAGAATATTACATAAGAAAAACTATAAATACAAATGAGAGATACAGGCGTCATCTATTGGCATAACAACAAAACCATGTTAACATTTAACATAAGTCATTATCTTTAACACTTTCCCTTGTTAACTGGATTTTGTCAGAACAGTCCCATTTGGTTACACAATGTCAATAGTCTTGACTTCATCAAGAGTTTTGTCAAAATGTCAGACACTTGTTTCTCAGTTGACACTTGCTTCGCATTTAATTTTCCCTCTAAGACTTTCTCACGCACAAAGAAGTGTTTTATTTCTATGTGCTTTGTCCTTCGATGATATTCAGGGTTGTGTGACAACTTCACTGCTGCCCTGTTGTCCACTTGAAGTGTGGGAATTTCCCTCAAGTTCACTATGCCCTGAATCAGTCTGCAGAGCCAAATTACTTCTTTAGCTGCCTCTGATGCTGCTATAACCTCAGCTTCAGTAGTTGTGGTGGCAACAATTGCTTGCCTTTGGCTGTGCCATGAGATAGCTCCTCCAGCATATATCATAACATATCCAGAGGTTGATCGACTTGATTTGGTACATCCACCAAAATCTGAATCACTATAACAATGAAGCACACCTTTTTGCTCTGTAGCATGGTATGTTATTCCATATCCAACTGTGCCAGCTATATAGCGGAATACTCTCTTTACCCTGACTATATCTTCTGCAGATGGGTTTTGAAGTGATCTCGAAAGAAATCCTACGCTATATGCTAGATCTGGCCTGGTACCCACCATCAGATACATAAGGGCACCAACAGCTTGCCTATATGGAAAATCAGAGTTTTGGGTTTCAGACTTTTGCAATCTGCAATCCTTTAACATGGGTGTAGCCACAGGTTTGCATTCCTCAAAACCACAACACTTAAGTATCTTTCTGGCATATCCTTTTTGACTGATCGTTATTGAGTTGTCTTTATGATGCTCAATTTCAAGACCTAAAAAACAAGAAACTTCTCCTACTGAGATCTTGAATTTTGTTTTCAGCTCCTTGATGAACATTTCCGAGTCCTGTTGGTCAGTTGTAGCAATTAATGCATCATCAACATACAACACTATTAACAATTTTCTACCTTTTCTTTCCCGAATGTAAAGGCATGGATCCGCTTCACTTGCTTTAAAGCCAAGATCTGTTAAAAATTGACCAAAACACTTGTTCCAACAGCATGGTGATTGTTTTAAACCATACAGGCTGTGCATGAGTTTACATACTCTTTCTGAACCATCTTTGAAACCTTCTGGTTGTTTCAAGTATATAGTTTCCTCCAGATCTCCATAAAGGAATGCTGTTGATACATCAAACTGAGTCAAGTGCATCCTTTCTTCAGCTGCAATGTTTAAAACTGTCCGTATTGTTCCTAATTTGGCTACTGGACTATATGTTTCACTGTAATCAATGCCCTGGCGTTGACTGAAACCTCTCGCAACAAGTCTGGCTTTATACTTGTTGATGCTGACATCTGGATTTGTTTTGAGTCTATAAACCCACTTACAGGGTATTGCTTTAGCCCCAACTGGTAGGTCTGTTAGCTCCCAAGTATGATTTTCACTTAATGAATTCATTTCACTTTCTATGGCTTTCTTCCAGTTTGTGCTATCCTTGGAGTTAACTGTTTCTTCATATGTTTCAGGATTATAGTCATCTAAATATGACTCTGCTTCCATAATATGATCCTCAAATCGTTTTGGTTTATGCAGAAGTGAGCGGTTCCTCAGCTGTCTATCTGATGTAGGTTCAGCATCTTCTTCACTATCACTCTCAGAATCACTTAAGTCTTCTTAGCTTTGTGTAATTTCTACAGGATTGTCTTCAATTTTTATGAGATGCTCTTCATACTTTCCCTGATTTGCATCTTCTCTTATCCCGTCTTCTAATTTAAATTCTGTATGGTCATCACACTTGCCTGCTTTTTCTTGAAATATTACATCTCTAGATAAAATTACTCTGTGTTTTTTATTTAGCCAAATTCTGTATCGTTCATCTCCATCATATCCCACAAGGTACCCCTGGATGGCCTTCTTGTCCATTTTCCTTCGCTTCTGAGCTGGAACATGAGCATAGCATGGAGATCTTATTATGCACAAGTGTTTTAACCGGGGTTTCTTTTTGAGCCAAAGCTCATATGGACTTACATTTTCTATTGACGACTTTCCTGTTCTGTTTAGTATATATATGGCAGAGTTAACTAACTCAGCCCAGATGGCTGCAGGGAAACTGACGTCAGGATTTGAGTATTTGAATGTTCTGGCCATTTCAATAGTGGTTCTCATTTCTCATTCACTGGCTCCATTTTGTTCTGGGGTGTAAGGTGCTGTCAGCCTTTGAGTGATTCCATTTGAATCTAAAATTTCCTGAACAGCTTTGTTATCGAATTCTGCACCATTATCACAGAGGAATTCTTTCACAGAATATCCCAATGTCCTTGTATCTTTACTTCTGACTTATCTTTTACTAGGTAACCATAGCGAAACTTTGTAAAGCTGTCTTTGAATACAACCAGATACTTTTTCTTCTGAAATGACTAATCCAATGGTCCACAAACATCTGCTGAAATCAGTTCACCAGGCTCGGATGCTTTCTTTCTGGTGCCAAATGATGTGCTTTGCCATAAATACAGGGCTCACATAATTCTTTATCTAGCTAGATGTGGATGTCTAGTTCCTTTTCAAGCATGTTTCGGATGTGACGTTTATCTTGGTGGCCCCATCTTTCATGATACAACTGTAGCAAGGAGCTATCTGCTACAGCAGTATGAACTTCTGTTATTTCTTTGGGTAATATTGGTTCAAAATTTGCTTTGAATAAGGATCCATTCACACTGCGAGAACCATACAGCACCACATCACTGTTGACTTTTAACCAGCACTCTGTAGGAGTCAACACAAATTCACTGTTTTGATTTCTGTCTTGAGCGGCAAGTACAGAGAATAAATTTCTATTAATCTTTGGAACATACCAAACATCTTTCAGAAAAACTTCCTGGCATTTTCCATTAATAGTGGATTTTACTTTTATAGTGCCTTTCCCAAGAGCAACTAATGTTTCATTTCTAGCAGCTTTAATGCCACACAGACTATTAAATTTCATGAAGTCAACAAAATATGTGTAGCAGTTTGTGACATGCCTAGTAGCTCCATTGTCAATCCAATATGAAGTAGGGCTAGTCTCTGATGTACAGACTTCCTCAGATATAGACATTAATGCTATGTTAGCTGACACTGTATTTAATTGTGTATCACTCAATTTATTCTTTGGTGGTCTTCTATCTGAAATCCATTTTCTGCAGTCTTTTAACCACAATGTCCTTTTCGCTTACAGTAATTGCAGCTATCTTCTTTTCTTGACTTGAACTTATATTTGCTCTCTCGTCTGGGTCTTTCTGATTTTGTAGCTATTAGGGCTTCTTGGGCTTTTTTGCTACTGTCTTCCACTTTGGTAAAATTTCTTTCAAACATACACAGCTGCACTGTTAATTCTTCAAATGACTTCTTGTCATCTCCAGCTAACAACATCCAACTGGATATAAAGGTTTCAAACTGATAAGGCAAAATATGTAATACCTTACAAACTAGCATCAAATCTGGTAACTTGCTGTCCTCTCTAGCCTCAAATCCATTATTCAGTTCATTCCAAAGACTTCTTAGCTTTGCAATATGTGTTGAGACATCCTCTCCTGGAACCCAGCTGAATCCAAAAAACTCTGTACAAATTTTAAACAACTGATCTTTTGAAGTTGCTTCAAACTGCTGCTTTAATGATTCCCATGCATCAAAGGCTGTTTCCTTGTCCATAATCTTCTGATACACAGCATCAATGACAGTACTTGTGATCATTGATTTTGCATAACTATTTGCTTTTCCTGTACAAATTACAGTGTTCTTTATACTGTTTTCTTACAGATTCTTGAGCATCAACATCTATGGATTCTGGCCTTTTCAGCTTGCCATCTATAATATCGATCGCTCCTTCGTGGTAATCGAGTAGGTCTCGTATCTTCCGTTTCCACATCGGCCAATCTGTTTCTCCGGTCAAAGGCTTAATATGACGACTGAAATCCATACTCATTTTCTTTCTAGAAATTTAGATTTGCAGGTCTCTTAAATAATTTATATTAATATTTCTAGGCTAAACAACAGTGGTCAACTCTTCTGTTTCTTCCTCGATCTCTTCAAAATGGCGGCGCGATCAAGCTACCTTCCCGCCAAAATGCCGAGCAGCGAAACTTTGCCGCGACTTGTTGCTTCCAAGAAATAAAGTTCTTTCTGCCTTTTCTATCCTAAAAGACTCATAATCTTTGATACTTCAAGCACGGTTAAAGCTTGTGCTGGTACCCATAACCTGTTTAAGTTTTTATTATTTACGGAATACGAGAATTATCACAGACTTAAATAACAACCTGCACACAAGGCGGCTAGAGCTAGAAGAATATTACATAAGAAAAACTATAAATACAAATGAGAGATACAGGCACCATCTATTGGCATAACAACAAAACCATGTTAACATTTAACATAAGTCATTATCTTTAACACAAAGAAGTCACCAATTGGCAGCCATGGCACAATGTGACTAGGGGAAAAGAGCAGAAGAAACGAAAAGACAAAGAAGTCACTGATTGGCAGTCATGGCACAATGTGTACAAGTGAGAAGAGCAGAAGAAATGGAAGATCAAAGAAGTCACCAATTGTCAACCATGTCACAGCATGCAAGAGGGCGTCGTCTAAACGTCACTGAAGAACAAAATTGCCTTCAGATACAAACTTTTTATGCAGCAAGAACTTTTCTTTACCCTGTTGTTGAAGAATATAACTGTGGAGAAATGGACAATATTTGTCTGAAATGTGGAGGTTTGTATTTTGGGGCAGAAAAGAATGTTAGAGGAGCTTACGCCCATTGCTGCCATAATGGAAAGATAATTGAAGAAGCTTCAACATATCCAGTAGAAATGAAAGGATTGATGTATGGTAACCATGATTTATCTGAGCATTTAAAGAAAAACATAAGGCCGTACAACAGTGCTCTGTCCTTTGCCTCAATGGGCGACAGATTGTACCACCTGCCGGTAGAGGAGCATATTGCCTCAGAATTCATGGCCAAATTTATCACAGGACTTCTCATTTACATCCACCTCAAGCAGGGGAAGAAAATTTTCCTCAGTTATATGTTTTGGATTCAGAGCTTGCTACTTGTCGACGAATGGAGCATTGTCAAAATTCTGAATGCAATCTGGAACTGATGTGAAGCATTAACGAGGTTATTAGACGAATTAACCCTTTTGCAGATGCGTACAAAATGATGTGGGAACTGGGGCAGCAGGTGATTCGCGAAGAAGGACATGAGGCATCGGAAAATGTTACCATGTACGTAAGTGATGAGAGACTTGATTCTGACCAGCACAGAGGAAGATATAATGCTCTAAAAACAAACAAGGTTGCAATGGTGTTTAAAAGCTCTTATGGCATTCCAGCGAATAACAGGGATACAAGCATTTGTCCAAAACAATGCCAACTGTGCAGGATTAGTACTCTCAATCCCAACTGCGATCCAATGACATATTTTGTTTTTTCCATATGGGGAAAAAGGTTTCGCGTTAATCAATATCTTACCGAGTTACAGTTTTATTTGCACCATTTATCAGTTAGGGGAGAGATTTTTAATCCTATTTTGTATAGAGGTAAGCTTATGCAGCAGTATGTTGTGGATTATTATGTTAAAGTTAAGGGTAACCACTTGAATTTGAAATATTTTACACGCATAATGAAAAATAATGTATACTATCTTTGAAAAAATACTCTTTGCTTATTTATTTATTTTAACACTTAAACTGACATTTTTTTTTTTTTAAAAATTAGACACTTTTATTTTTCACGTTTTGCTTTTATTTTATCAATGCACATATGGCATAACTTCCACAGAAATAAGTAATACTAAAAAAAAAAATTAATAAATAAGTCAATTCTTACTTAGATCAACAAAGAAAAATTTTATTTGTTATTTTTTATTAAATAGTTACAATTAATATAAATATGTGTATACATACACTCAAGAGTCAAAACATTATGACCACCTGTCAATAACGAGTTGGCCCACCTCTGGCCTGCAACACAGCTTCAACCCGCCTTGGCATGGATGCCACAAGTCCTTGGTAGATGGCCGGAGACAGATTGTACCAGATGTTTAAGAAATGGCCACGCAAATTCGAGATATTGCGAATTGGTGGTCTTTGAACTCTGAGCTGCTGTCCCATGACATCCCAAATGTGTTCTATCGGATTGAGATCCGGTGAGTTAGGCGGCCAGGACATTAACTGGAATTCAGCATCATGTTCCTGGAACCACTCCAACACAATTTTAGCCTTGCGACACCGGGCGTTGTCCTGTTGGAACATTCCATTTCCAGCTGGAAAAACATAGGCCATGTAAGGGTGCAACTGGTCTGCAATGATGTTCAGATACCCTGTAGAATTCATGGTCTGCTCTACCACAAACACGGGTCCCAGAGACACCCAAGAGAACGTCCCCGAAAGCATAATACCACCACCACTGACCTGTGTATGACCTACTGTACATTGACGGAGCAACAGTTCTCCTAGAAGACGGCGTATCCTGACACGGCCATCGGCGTGATGAATGACAAACCGTGATTCATCTGACCAGGCAATTCTATCCCACTGATCCATGGACCAGTCGCGATGTTCCCGGACCCAGCGCAGGCGCAGTTGGCAATGACGCTTGGTCAGCAAAAGCACATGAGTGGGACGTTTGCTACGTAGCCCCATATCCAGCAGTGTCCGCTGAACAGTCTGCTCCGATACTATTCTACTTGCCCCTGCATTGTATTGGGCTATCTGCTGAGCCACTGTCTGGCTCCGGTTTTGCTTCACCATGCGAGACAGTCTCCGACAACCTTTTTCTTTGATAGCGTGTAGACGTCCAACACCATCTCGTCTACTGCTGGTTTCACTGTCATTCATCCCCTTTGCATAAGTACTAACAACTGTAGATTGCAAACAACCCCCGAGTTGTGCAGTTTCGGAAATACTTGTTCCGAGCCATTATAATCTGCTCTTAGATCCGCAGCCTTTCCCATCACACACAGAAGTAAGTGAAAGAATGATTCTTCAGACTCTCCAGCAGCAGTTAAATACCACTTCCACCTGATCACGTGCCTTCCACATCATCCAGGCGAGTTCATTGCAAAACGTAGGGGTGGTCATAATGTTTTGGCTCTTGAGTGTATGACAGAATCACAATATTAAGTGACAAAATAGAAAGCAATTTTCCTTGCAATTTTCCATTCTGCATATGGTGTTGGACTATTTTTTTTTGTTTGTGTTTTACTGTTTATTAATTAATTAATTAAATTATTCTAATAAAATAGTATAGTAAAAAGGAAATCAAATTCTCTGAAATTTGGCTATCACAGGTGGGATTCGAACCCACGACCTTTGGATTAGAAGTCCAACGCACTATCCATTGCACTACAGGGACACAATGCACAATTTTCCTCTCTATGAATGCTGTTGGGCTATTACTTTGGTTTGTAACTATTTTTTAATTTAATAAATTTATTAATATTTGAAGAAACTGTATTAACATCAAATGTCATCCAAAACAAAAGCAATGTTCATATGCTACATTATTAACTGTCATCCTTATTTTTTATACCTTACAATGACACTTCAAGCATTCTCTAAAGTTACAAAAGTAATTTTAATTTCAAAATATTTTTTCCATTGTTTTACTGAACATAATACATTTTTGTATTACATACCAAATCTTATAAAAATATTTTTGAGTATGAAAAATATTTTACACACATGTAAAATAATGAACAAAACATAAATAACTATATATTATCTTTGAAAAATATAGTAAAACTGATCATTTTTAATTTCTTTTTTTAGAAAAGTAATTTAAAATGTTAAAAAAATAAAATAAATATACACTTTTATCAATTTCATTTGTCATGTTTTAGGTTTATTTTATCAATGCACGTAAAAGTGTTAGCATTTTTTGATTCTGAAAAATATGCACTATTTCTTAAAACTGCAAAAACTTGTGCAACGCAAGGAAATTTCGAAAAAGAACTTTTTACTGAAAGAAAAATCTTGTGCAATGCACCTAGTCTACACTATTAAAATCCACAGGTAAGCAAAGGAACCATAAAAAGGCAGTGAAAAAACTGCTAAAATTACCAAATGCCATTAATAATTAATTGTGATAAACCTACGGCAGAATTAACCAGTTCGAGGCTTATGGAGCATGTGCAGAAAGACATCTTTCTGATACATTACAACTGATAGTTTTCTTTATTTTTAAAAAAGTGATTTAGAGTGAAAAACTTTAAGAATATAAGAAAATGCTGAAAGGTTTTCATCAAATAGTATTATTTACATTTTGAATCTTTCTTTATACAGTGAATGCAAAAAAATGTCTAGGTTTTCTCTCCTATACTTATTTTTTATAGTTACATATTTTTAATGGAATACTCAAACATGCAGAAATATTGATATAAATTGATAATTGATATAAATTAAAATTTTTAAAAAAAACGAAATCAGAGTATTGTTTTTTATTATTCATTACAAAATTAATTATTTAATAATAAAATCGTACATTGTAATTTTTTGTGGATAAAACTAGATTAGTTTTGTAAATTAGAAATCAAAAATAGAAATTTTAAGGAAGATCTTATCACTGGGAAAAATAAGAGTGAAAAAGAGTTTAATACACGAAAAAGCCAGTGTAACACCGGGCTAAGCTGAAGGAAAAGAAACTTGTCTGCAAATGAATAGAAATTGAAGACATCTTACAAAAGATAACTTGAATGAATAAGTATAGAAATCGCAAACATCGTGCATATACTCTCACCCTGAAGTGGAGAGGGGGGGGGAGGAAATTTCCCTTTGGATAAAGTTATACTCCCTGAAAAAGCCTGTACAACGCCAGGCTAAGCAGAGGGGAAACATACAATCTGACAGGGTGAATGAAGTGGAAGATATTTCGAAAAAGGGCATTTTAATGACATTGATATAGAAATCACAAACAAACCAAGAAGTAATGACATCAAGAGGGAAAGAGGAAATTTTCTTGGCAAAAAGTTATGCACTCGATAAAACCCGTGCAATGCCAGGCCATACAGCTAGTAGAATATTATTTTTAAATGTAATAGCTTATTTGCATAAAATTTAATCATTTTAAATAATTATGTGTGAAAAAAATTTCAGGGTTAAATTGTTTTTTTAATAAAAATAGGAGTTTCAATTACCTTTTCTGTCCAAATATTTAAGATCTTCTTCAATTTGAAATTCGTCATATGGATCAAAACAAAAACCCTCAGATAACCATTTGTTGAGAAAACTGCATAAGAACAAAATATCCATATTATAAATAACATAAGACAATATCTCTACAATACATAAGGAATGTTCACAAACAAAAGGAGCTATTAAGAAAAAACACAAGTAGCAACTTTAAAAAATAATAAAAGGTAAGTGAATAATAATATCAAAATCCAATGTGGGAAATTTAAGGCAGACACAACAATAATGTCAAATTATTGAATAAAAAGTCTGTATACAAGTACACAGATGCTGAAAATTAATTCTTTTTTCAGCACATGCTTAGTTGAATTAATCAAAATTTGTTTTTGAAAATTCCCCAGAAAAAAAAACATGGCACAAAAAACAAACATGCTGTTACGTTGATCAGGGTTCGAAGAATTTATGCAAAATCAGTCGTAAACAACAAGGCAATTCTTTACCAGCGATGAGTGTTTATTGTCGTAAATCAATCCTTAAAAATACACGATTCAAATTCGTAGAATAAATATCAGAAGGATTTCACATCTTCAACAGCACTCAGACACAATTATCAGTGTCTAACAAACACGTACGTAAAAGATTATCCACAAGCACTGCTCGTAATATTGAACAGTCGAGCTAATCGCTAGTTCTCATGTTCAAGGCAAGCTTGTGTCATAGGCGCTTGCATCATAGATCGTGAAATTAATGGATTTCTCCACTAATTTTTAGAAGAATCCAGAGAGTCCTGAACTCGCCAAAAATGGTCAACAACATGATCGCCAAAAATAGTCACCAACATGATCGCCAAAAATGCCAACCTGGCTCTATCGCCAAGTTCCTATTGAATCGCCATTCTTACGTAAGGGACAGCGTTGCTTGTGAATATTACAATTTTAACATGAAACAAATTTAGCATAGAGTAATATAAATGCATTGCACATCCAAATACAAATTATTTACATTATTTTTTACAAAATTTGTAACAATACTCCTAATCCAAAAATAAAACACTACATAGCAGAAGAATGTTATAAATTAGCCACAGTCTAAAAAAATGCATTGAGGATATTTAAAGTAGATTTCAGAATGTGGCTTGATTTACAAACGAACCTGAAAAAATAGAACTGAATTTTTCATCTATAGCAATTAAGCCTAAAATAATAATTGTAAAAATGCAGTGAAATTAATGTTACATTTTAATCACACTTATCAAAACCATTTCAACATAGTACAGATCATACATTTTTAAAAAAAATTAAATTATACTCTATCCCCATGGCAGGTAGTTGTTAATAGACCAGGTCATTTTAAACAAGTCAGATAAAATCTTTAGTCTACAGATTTTCATATCAAGCATTATTTGAGACTCATTTGGATGCAATATGCAACATACAATATTGAATCAACAAAATTTGGAGTGAAGTCTCAAAGCTATAGCTCCAACAGCCTTATTCAAAGTACCTTAGATACAAAACATTTCAAACACACAAATGATACCAGAATAAGCTGAGAGGGTAATGATACTGTTCTATGTTGTTTCAGATGTCATATCCCCTTTCCACAAAAAGGAAAGAGGGAAGCTGTGAAAACATAACTATTTTAAACCCATTTTTAAATGTTTTAAAAATGAAACTCACCAGAAATATGGAGAATATGCATATTTCAACAGTACAGCAACCATGATTGAATTTCCTTTAGTTTTATGGGGCCATGATGTTCTATTCAAATATGAAAGCAAACCAAGGCCCTGGAACAAAAAAATACTTCAAACTACAATATCAAATTAAAAGTGCAAATATTCCTAAAATTATGAACTACTTATGAAATATGAATAAAACTAGGGGGGGGGATCAAGCTTACCTTTGGAAGGATAGATGCTTTACTTCCTTCAAAATAAATTCGACATATTCCTCCCAAGCTACTACAATATGAAAAAGACATAATAAGCACACATATACTATTGTATTAAAATAAAATTAATACTTTAAGTAAAAGATATAATTTGAACTTGCATTACAAAGAAACATTGATGTTTTTTTATACTAATTTTTAATGTGAAGAAGCAGTTTATGCAAGAAATTCCGGGTTACTTTCAATGTTCACATAAAAAAACACATTCATTTTTTTAACTGTTTAATAATCTAATATTGTTTTGAAACTGGAAAATAAAGGTCTGCAATTCTACAATTTTTTTAAAAAATGAGAATATTGTTTAAGAAAAATAACAGCTTTTTTTAAATTAAAGCAATATATTTTAAAAGTACCTTACTTAATAAATATCTTTTTAATTGAAAATTTTATTCTGTACAGCAAAATGAATATTTGCTGCTTTGTTACAAATTTAGTGAAAATCACAATAAAAAAGGGTCAAATGAAACACAAGAAGGAATTGAAAATAGCCTTATTCAATAACACAAAAAACTATTCCATTAAGTTAATTAAAACACAGAAACATTTGCATCTACATATATAATAAATTTATCAATTTAAAAATTAAAAAAAGAGAGTAAAATTAAGTTTTGTCAGAGGGTTCTTTGAATGCTTTGTCCCATTTCAAAAACAAGCCTAACAACTTACTTCAGCACTTGAGCATTTTCTGAGACATCAGTTCTCACCATATGCATTGTTGGATCATTCATTTTAACAGAGATTATGTATTCCATATAGGCTGACAAAATAGCTTGAATGCCTTCCTTAAGACCTTTCATGATCAAACCTAAAATAGTTTTTCAAAACATTCTTTCATACAATAACACTGATTACTATTTTCTAACAGCAGTTTAAATAGAATAAAGCTTCTTTTTAAAATTGTGTTTTGTCTCAGAATTTATTCATTAAACCTTGATATTTACATTAATACATGGACAACTAATGATTTATAATTTCAATACATTCTTTCTTATGTTAAATATTTTAAAATAAACATCTTGCTTTGTTCAATGTGATAAAATTATGAAAGGGAATTACTGTGATCAAAATAAACTATTATAATTTTGATAATACTTTTTTTTTAATTTATTGATGTAGATATAGTTTTAATATTTAAATCATCACAATTTTGAAATTTTTTTATTCAATTTATGGCCCAGGGAGAAAAATATCAACAATGCTCTTCATAATTTAAAGGTTATCAATAGAAACAATCTATAAAACGAACTATTATTTAAGTAAAATAAAAGTAAATAAATATTTTTTATTAAAAAATTGAAAAGAAATAAAATATCAACAGTATTATTAAAGTATGAATTAAATCTATATATATAAAAAAAAAAAATATGCATCAAACATTAAGATACAGCACATTTTTTATAATATTATTTAAATAATACCTTCTTTGGGGTGGATTGTTGAAGAAAAGTTTTTTAATTTATAGAAAGTTGAGCCACATTGAATAAATTTTTCACAAAATCTAGATGTACTTTCTGAAGACAATTTTCCAAGACGAGTAAAAGACTTCACTTTAAAACTTTTTCTTTTCTAAAAAAAAATATTTAGCAATGCATTAATTAACTAATAAAAAAAATTAAGAAAATGAAAATTTTTAAGTGTTTACTTTTATGCATACAACTTTTATAAAAACAAAAAACACTTAAATAAATTAAATAGGTCAATTAACACAGTCCTTAAAAACACTGCACTATGATCAAAAGTTAATATAGACTATGTATTGATTAAAGTCAGATTGAAACTCTAATAAATAAACCATGGAAAAAGAAGTTAAAAAATTTTTTTTTATGTTATTTATAACATTTTTCATAACTGGAACATTGAATTTAAATATTTGATTAATGATATTTATGTTCAAAATTTGATTTAAGTACATAATTTTTTAGAAGTAAGAGAATTTTATTATTATTATTTTATTCAAAAATAACATAGGCCCAACAGAAAAATAAGCTTTCTTATTGATTTTCATTCAAATAATATATAATTGGTGCATATATATGTGTGTGTGGGTAATAGTAGTGAGTGCGGTGATTTTATTTATTTCACTATCCAGGTTGTGGTTGTTGCAGTGATGGAATTATTCATTGCAAAGAAACATCTTTTAATTAGCATGCAATATTAATTGCTGATCACACACAGTTACAGGACAATAATATAGGTATTTCACAATAAGCATTTTTGAAGACAAGAAACAGACAAAGGCTACATAGCGAAGATAAGCAGACAAAAAAGAAAGGACAAAGAACTCTGGCTACTTATATGAGGCAGCTAATCCCACATGATTTCTTCTAACAGAGAATATGATAAAACAACTGCTTGATAGTTTCTGACAAAATCTTACTTTTAAAAGATGTAAGCTGTTAACTTCTAAGATTCAATAATGATAAAAATCCAGTTATGTGGGTAAGCTAGTCTATTATTTAAATGTGAGTCCTGAAGAAAATGTCCATTAAAAACTAAAAAGTTATTCAGGATAAAATCAAAGGGAATTATTGCACATGTATATGATATATTCAAAAAAATTTGCAATTACTTAGTGAGCAACAAGAAAAGCAACAGTAAGGAAGTAACAAATAATATTTGTATTGAAATTCACAGAGCAATTATCATACAGATTAAAAGCTAAACAACACAAGGAAAAATAGGAGTTCATCAAACCTCTATAAAACAAGAAACAAAGCCAAAAAATACTACTGTTTTGGGTTTTTATGTTCTGAGGTTTTTTCTACTGTCAATAATAGTTGGGAAAACATTCCTCATTCATTCTATTTGCACACAAAACACTTTTATTTTAGAATTCTTCTGACATACAACACAACGTCCTTGTGTTGAAGGCACAAGATAATGTTACATGATTGTCTAAATCATAGATTCTCAACCTTTTTTGAATTGGCGCCCCCTTTTCAAGTAAATATTTCGATACCGCCCCCTTTTCTAGTGAATATTTTGATACCCCGCTCCTTCCCACTCTAGAGAAATAAGAGTGTACATAATACATGGTGAAAACAAGAGTTAAGTTTTAAAAAAAAATATCCTACTTCTAATAACATATTTTTTAATTTTTTTCTAAGGCCCCAATTTTTTTACTTGTGAATCTGAAATAGCTATTGCCACAAATATATTTAAATGTGTAATATTATATATTTTGGTCATAGATAGAATAGTGTTGGAATTGAAACACTACTGAATTTCTTCTTCATTTAAAAGAGTGGAATAAAAGTTTTAGCTTATTTGTTATAAAGACAGGCAGGGGTTTTGATAATACAAAGTAATTCATAATAAACTATTGCTCAAAATAAATATAAATTGACAGTTTCAGTCTTTAAAGAATCACACGCTAATTCCTGGTTAAAGTATTTAATTATGTTTCTTGGATAATATATGTAATGAAATGCAGTGGACCAAACATTTTTCCTACTGCTCACAGACAAAGACAACATGTACAGTACAGAAATTAAAATTTACTCTATATCATTTAATTTAATATAGGTCTGAATGTGTAATGTAATTTTTAAGTTTTTCCTCCACTTTCCAAACTATTGAAATATGCGAATTTTCATACATGTGATATAGAAATGATTTAAATACATACATTCAACATAAGGTTATCAGAGGTTTGAACTCGGTACCTTCCGATTCATAAGCGCGCAACTTGCCACTAGACAAAAGTGATCACTCCTGTCCAGAGGCTGTTACTGGCTTATTTAGATTGCGCCACAGTACTCCCCCACCAGTGAGTCGGTGGATAGGCGAACGAACGAGATATTTGTTGTTATGGCGAGCATGGGAGTTGCTACTATTGCGTCAAGTGAGTCTGACGACTTTGCTGCGCCGAGTGGGTTCGACGACTTTGCTGCGTCGAGAGGGTCTGACAACTTTGCTGCGCCGAGTGGGTCCGGCGACTTTGCTGCGCCAAGTGAGTTTTGACGACTTTGCTTGCTCTTCTTGCAGGTAGATGGCGCCATGACACATCAGAAGAATTTGCGTTTTTCTTTTCAGACGAGGTCACCAATATCGGAGGTTTGAACTCGGTACCTTCCAATTCGTAAGCGCGTAACTTACCACTAGACAAAAGTGATCACTCCTGTCCGGAGGCTGTTACTGGCTTATTTAGATTCCGCCACACTGTAAACAGTATTAAAGTTTACTTTTGTTAGTACATAATTCGTGTTTTATTAGTCTTTTTTTAGACTAAATTTGGTTAATCTGCCCAAGCCCTTCCGTGCCATCTCAATGCCCCCTAATTTTCTCTGGGTCTTTTACTGCCCCCTGAAAGTCTCAAACGTCCACAAGGGGGCGTTATCACCTACGTTGAGAACCTATGGTCTAAATCTAAATGAATTAAAGCTTTTTGTGCAAAATCTAGGAATAGAATTGATTTTCAGTTTCATCTGAAGAAAACATAAAATTACTTCTCTGCAGAAATTGAGATACAATTCTTCTGCTTTTGCTAATGTGAATGTAAAGCTAATCAGTAATAGCAGCCACTTTTAGCACATTGCTAAATAGATTAAAATACCATTTTTTGCTTCTAAACAGAGGTCAATATAATACAAGAATTCTGTCCATTGAAGCAAATCGACTACTCTCATTCCCTCACTGTAAATTTTTATAAGATTTGGCTGAGAAATATCAGTTTTCTTTTTTGTGCTTGGCAACATATTTTTGTTTTAACTGGCTCATGTATTGAATAATTGAATGCTAAAGTTACCACAGCATCCTCTTTCCAAAAGCAAACATACACGTCTCTCATTTCAAATATAGTTTGATAATATTTCTTCATCACCTATGTTTGTAGAAAATTAAATTTTACCACAAACAACTGTTGGCAGAACAAGTTCAAAAATGTCTTCATCAACATCTTCCTCATCAGTCAAACATTCACTTTCTTCTGGAGGCAGTAAATATCAATAAATCTTCAACATTTGATAATGTTTAAAAATAATCTAATGCTATTTCTAGAATCTGAAATGACTTTGAATAAGATATTGATCAGTGTTATGTATCTTCACTAATTAAAAAAACCTAAGGGACCAGGGGGGGGGGAACCTTATCATGTGATTCTCTAATATAAATGCCCCCACGAAGAAGTTATAAAGCAATGTCTAACTATCAAAGGGTACATATGTCTTTCTAGGGCAACTGAATCTTTGGGAATATGAAAAAAAGAAGAGGAGAGAGACATTTACAGGGAAATTGATAAATATATCAAGAGTCATAAATATTTTTAACAACACTTACTAGAAAACTTAGCATTCAGAAAATTTTCTCTATTCTTCTACAATACCTCGATTAAGTTAAAAACCATAGCTTTCAACATTAATGTTTCATTCAAGGAACATCTAAATTTCTTACCTAACAGTACAAATATTATTACTTTTTTAAAATAATTCAGTCTATCAACAGAAAGTCCATCTTTATTACTCTTATTGAATAACTAAAACATTTTATAAATTTTGAATTTTATGAGTTTTTGAATTATTTTATCAATGGAAAGTTTAAAAAAAGCAAAAATTTATGATATTTTTCACATCAAGACACTAACAGTAACATTTCCTAGATACTAAAAAAAATAATAATTCAGAAAACTTCAAAAAATAATGATCCACTTATTGAATATTGGCATGTAAGAGATTAACTAAATAGCTGTAAATGGATGATAAAAATGAATTATTAAAAAATTATTATTAACTCTGGGAACCAAATTATTCGTGTATTAGTAAACAGCTGAAATGGATATCAAAAAGTCAATTATTTAAAGAAATTCATTTTCCAAAAGCCAATTTTCTCACCTCATCATAAAGAAATGTCTCAGAAGGAATTCCCACAAGCAAATTCAGAACATCATGAACAAAATCATTTTCAGACAGAACACCAGAAACATCATGAAGAATACGAAACATTCCAGAATCATCTTCAGTGACATTGAGAAGTACTTCCTTGTCTACTAATTCAGTAGTATACAAATGACATGGAACCATTTGTCTAAAATATATAGTGATAGATTTTTACTTTAAAAGTCATGCTATTGGGGTGTTAGCCGTAAAAAAACTAATAGATTAAAACAACCAAGTTAGATTTTAAAAACACAAAATAATATAAGTAAAACCTGAGTTTTACACAAATTATTTGGACTGAATTTAAATTAATACCTGAATTACCAAGTTACTAGAACAGCATCCCTAAAGATCAAATTATATAATTATACTTTCAGAAAAATACATATCCATAATGAATAACTAAGTAACAGGAAATAGATAATAATTAAAAATGCTTAAATAGCTAAATATTGGAAAAGATAAACAAAATTATAAAATTTCTATCTTGAAATTAATTTAAAAATTTTGTGAAAAGATGTGATAAAATTGTTTCATTTAATTTAGACTATCTTTCTACTGCAACTCAAATAAACTTTTAATTATTCCACTGAGTACTGTTTTTTATACTACCCTTATCACATAATATATTTTTAAAACTCATTATTTTTATTACTAAGATGAAAGTTACTATTAGCATTTTGAAAGCAAATATTTTTTTTTAAATTTCATCTAAACAAGAATAATATTAGCAAAGATATTAAATTTTTAACATTTATAAAGAATATATTTTTTAATAAGAAATGAAAATTATTTCATTTTAAAGATAGTCATGAATGAACATGTCAGACTAAAATATTTGTCAAATGAAAAAAATCAAAGATTTGTTGTTGAAAAAATTAAGATTTAAAAGGATGGGAAAGCTTAATAGCCTCAATTAACTTGACATTTTATATTGAATAAAAATTTGGATTATTTTAATCAGCACTTCATTTTCAAAATACATTTTTATTTTACTTCCAAGCATATCAAACGGAAAATGCCACATAAATGTTGATCTTTAGATAAAATGTATACTTAAGGATGTTTTTTGTAAGAAATGTTATTCCTCCTCCCCCCTCAATTTTTTACTGTGAATGATCATTTTTGAATACAATGGTCAGATGAAAATTACAACATTGGAGTTATTACTTCACTTTCTTTACAAATTTTCCATCATATTACTTGAGCAATTCGATGTCATATTGCATCTCATACATAGAATTTATTCCATATAACTAATAATAATTAGAATGATAATAAAAAATAATTATTTACAGTTAGTTTCGATTTTAAAAAATGTGCTGTAAGAATATACTTCAATTTATAACAAAATTTGTACCTCGTTTTACCTTCCCAACTAGACAAGTTAGAAGGAATGTCTAAAAGTCCATGTTTACTCTCCATTATAAAAAACGATTGTTCTTTGAACAATGAAACAGACTGCAACCAATCTTCAATTCTTGATGGCTCTTTTTGTACAGATGAAAGCATAGTATTATCTCCACCATCTAACGACTTCTCAGTGTTCTTTGAGCTAGTCTAAAATAAGTATGAAAATACACTATGAAATTTCAGCTGTATAAATATGTAAATTTCAGTAACTACACTACAAGCTACGCAAATAATTTGAAAGCCAATTGGTCATACAGCACAGGATAGAAGAGAACAAAACATAGGATGGACCTCAGCCGTCTGTCACCTAGGAAACTTAGAATTTGGAGAAATTTAAGTTCCAGAAGACGCGTATGGAATAAAAGAGGATAGGATGATAACACTGAAGACCATTCCAGTAAATGGAAGTCAAATTATAAGTCTTCATGTAGCTGGCTGGTCTTACTAGCATATTGCTGCCAAAGCACACATAGATGCATGCCCCGAATACATAATTTAAACCAAATTAATCAAAATTGAACTGTTATAAAAGACCATAGCTTACCCATACACATCATAGAATGCATGGGTTGGCACAAATGTGGAGCCTCACAATCAACTACTTTTGATAATGTGAGGAGTGAGCAAGAAGTTTTAAAGGCTCCAATAAGTAACTGAAGTAAGGTTGAAAGGAACTTTCACTTTTTGTCAATTGACTACCATTGGTGGCAAATTACTGAACTTCAAAGATTGCATAGGTATCAGGACTAAATCACTTGAACATATGAATGATACAAAGTAATATTCAGTAAAAAGCCTGGAGTCCCCCCCCCCTTCTTTTTTGTGATAGACAATGGGTAAAAGTCTGGAGACTTCAAAGATATAGAGCCAATCTGACCATTATTGTTGATAGTCAAAGAGACAAAATGGTTTGAGGTGTCATCAGACATGACAGAAGGTCACATTTAGCACACATCACAAGTCATACTGAGGCACAATTATATATTGATGAGGTGCTGTGTGTGTTGTGCATCCAGAGTTGTACTACACTACATTCACTGTCAGCAAAATGGTACTTTCTAACAGGACAATGTGTAATTGCATTGTACAAAGAATGCCCATTCATATCTTGGCCAGCGTACCTCAGTCTCTCACCAATAACCCATGCTTGGGATATAATTGGCCATTGTTTTCTTGCATTCTTGCACTGTCTTGGAATACAAACTATGGAAGATGGTTGATAGCCCATCTCCACACATACACACACTAAATGGACATGTACTTCAATGAGTAGCTGTTTGTATTGCAGTAAGAGATATGATTCTATTTCCAATTACTCTCACATTTTCATCAGCTCATTATAATTACCTGCATTTAAATAAAATCACTTTTTACACATGTATTCTTTGTCTATTTATCAATTTTTGTCATATTCTATCAATTCTTTCATGGTGTTATACCTTCTATGTTGAGCAGTGTATATATATTGATATAAATAGAAATACCATAATTCAAATAAAATATTGCTTTATAAAAAAAGAGCAAAATTTTAATGGAAAAGGAAGTAAAATATATTTTTACTATGTGTATATACTATTTAAAATAATATGCAAAAATAAGATTTAAATGTAAAAGAATAACAATATAATAATAAAATATATGCTTACTTCACTTCCTTTTAGATCTGCCACAGATATACCTGTTCCTAAAGTAGACCTAAATCAAACAAATCTCTGAGGGATTTTTAATCAATATGTGTACAAGATCATCCAAAAAGAAGAAATTTCTAAATTATATTGCAGTATCATGTGTAAAGTTATCAATCCTTCACATTGAATTTTTTTACTAATGTTAATTCTAAGGATTTTTCAAATTTTGACCATTAAATATTTGGTTTTAATAAAATGCATTGGAAAGAGTAACCTACCTGTTTAATTTTAATAGAAAATATCAAAATATTTTTAAGCACCTTTCTAAGATCTTAAAACTTAAATTTAACACATAATTCTATACATAGTAAAATTGCATAATAATTCTAATTCCACATATTACTTTCAATTTTTACTCTTACTATTCCAAAACAGTTTTCATTTTAAAAATAGTATTCACAATTAATTATAACTCTCTGTTATTTCACCAAATTATTAAAGTTGAGGTATCAGAATTGTCAAAGCACATATTAATATGTGATCACTTTTTATGCAACTAGTGCTGCTAAATTATAATTATTCACTGTTTAAAATCATGTTTAATATTTTCCAAATTTTATACAAATATAGCAACAAAAATGAAATTAATTTTTTTATACTTAATTTTAACAATAACTCATCTATTGAAATTCTATCAATAAATAAATGACAAAAAGATAATAGTAAAAAATCCAAGAAAAATTTTCAAAGTTTTAAAAAAATGTGTTTTTAAATTTTGGATTGTATGACTTTGGGGACTTCTATAAAAACAATTCAATGAAAATATGATGAAATTTTGAAGAAGTTTGCACAAAGGACAAAAACAAAATTTTTAATAAATAAAAGTCAATTAAAATAATAAATTCTCTGCAGAAAGAAAATAGAATTGCAGTTGAAGAACAGTGCTTACTATCATCACTTTCTAATAATAATACTACATTAGCATTAACATACTGCTTCATTTTTATAAATATAGTTACCCTTTTGACAAATGAAATAACTTTATACAATTATTATCATTTTTAATAACTGATGTAATATTTAAAAACAAATAATAATTAAAAAAGTCTCCAAAATTTCAAACTACAGCTATCTTTAATTTTTTCTAAACATTTAATAATATAGCAAAAATCTTCAAGAGTCTGTATTTTTCTCCTTAATTTGAGATTCTAATTTAAAAGAAATTACCTTATTCAGTACATTGTAAGAATATCATGCTAATAAAATGTATTTATGCAATTGAACTCTGGATTACAATTTATAGGATTAGAAGCCCGATTTACACTAATGTTATCTAAACAAGAAGAAAAAAGTATAACATTCAATAAACTAGTGCTTCTTATTATTAGATTCATAAGTTAATTAACTTCAAATCGATACAAAATAAACTAATTTGCACAAATAACTACAATGATTACATTTTTAAATGAATTAGATTGGAAAGGAATGAATTTTTAGCACAAAAATTCTTTACTCAAATAAAACAAAAATTAAGTATGCTTTCATATTCTTTGTTAAATTGATGCTTATAAAGAGAGATTTAAAATTAGTCAAATATCAACAACAAACAAATCAATTCAGTACTTTTAATGGAAAAATTGAACAAAAAGTCAAAACATCTTTTTAAATGGATGTTCAAAATTGTAGAGTACTTACTGTAGTTGAGACACTTCTTTTTCAAAAAGCATGTGTACATTTTCAAATTCCTTTGATAAGCTCAAGTCACTAAATATTTCAGAAACATCCTTTAAATCAGATCCAGGGAAGGGTGGTTGTGAAGTGTTATGCAAAAGTAATTTGTTTTCAAACAAATTATAAGTTAATTGAAGCTGGAAAAAAAAAATGTAAACCTAAAACTCATTATTTCACGACCATGATTTAAAAAAAAAAAATTGTAATCTGAAATAACAAGGCTTTAAACCTCAGTTTATGATTATATATATAATCTCGGTGTTCAAAGACTTTTTTTCATACATTTTAAAAAAATTCATTAATGAACAAAGTATTCATACTTGTTACAACTCACATTAACACATAAATGAAATAGATGGTAGCAATGTAAAATTATATTTAAGAAATCAGAAGTTCAAATTTCTAAGGAATAAGAAATATACAAGTAACAAATGATAATTATGAATAATTTCATTTTATATAGTAATATCAATATAAGAAGAAATATAAGAATTTATTCCTATACTTTAAAAATTAAATAATAATTTAAAACACAATTTCAGTGTTATACAGTATAATTACTTTTATTTCATTGAAAAAAATTAATAAGCTTTTTTAAAAAGTAGGTAACGATGTTTAATGCAAATCAAAATTATGTAACAAGTTTCAAACAAGTCTAGTTTTCTAAACTATTAAATTTTTGAAAGGATAAGAATTAACATAGAAATGAAAAGCTGACGAGTATAATTTCAGCAAAGTTGGCAGTTCCATGATTTTTTTTAATTACAATGTACTTAGCTGTTTCTAAAAATTAGATATTCATGACAGAAATGCACATTAAGATAAAACATAAATATATAAATTGACAATAAAAAAAATTGGAGATGAGACACTTATAATTAAAATTAATAAAAGTACCATTAGTGATGGTGCTACAGAAGTTGAGTCCTCCAATGCATACACAAAGAGTATATTGTGAAGATCATCTGGAAAAGAGAGAGAAATGTGACAGTAATCAATATTCAATAATAGAATAAAGAGAGGAAACATTCTCAATTTAGTATGAGAATTCTTAGACAGACATTTAAGATGAAAAATAATGCTTTATTTGAATCATTCTTCAAATCAAACCAAATCATCAATACTTAAATTCTAATTGTATCAATGTAAGGAATAAAAAAAATATAAAACATTTCATTAACTCTCCCTTTAAGGGTTTTTTTCCAACTTTAATATATGTTATTAAGTCAACTAAGAAATATTTTCCTCAAAAACAATTTTTTAAAGTAAGTGTCCATTTTTAAACAATACAATATTAGAATTCATCTATTTATCCTTGAAATTTACATAAATATTTAAATTTTATAAAAAATCAAAATATTTTGAAAACTTTTTAACATTAATAAATGCAAAGAATCAAATCTCATCAAAAAAAAGTTTCATGAATATTTTTACTCAATTTTAACAAAAGCTGGAGTTATCATGTACAGACTGGAAACGAATCAACATTTAGCATGTGGATACTTAAAAATGCTAGTCTTTCCTAAAATGTATGAAGTTTTGAATATGAAAAAGAAAGACAGAAATCCCGTTACTAAATAGGCAACAACCTTAATACCTAAATACACAACTTTAAAAAAAATGCCAGGATTTATTGAGCATTCAAAACTTATTTAAAGTCAACATAACTTAGTTATTTTTACTCAAACAAGTTCCACATTTTTTGTAACTTATTATTTTCATCTTTGCTTGTATGAGTTATTTATCATTTAAGAAAGATGTGTGAAAATTAAAAATAATATGTTATTTTGGTTGAAGGAGGAAAAAGTTTTTAAGCTTTATAAAATGGAGTTCAGGAAACTTTTTTAAATCAAGAAATAAACAAAATAATCGTAAATTGCAGGAAGAAAATCCAAAATTTAAATCTGAAACATACAGATTTAGAATTTATAATAATTCAATTTTCAATATTTTGCAGTCCAAAAATATCTATGACCCTTCTAATGTGTAAATAAAATTTTTCAATACACAGTATGTCATTAAGATAAATAAACCAGATTAAACTATAAATAAGAAAAAGATATCACCTTTTAAAGAAGAGATCCAAGATTCTAATACTACAGACCTCTTCAAATAAAATAAAGATTTTAACAAAGAAAGTGCACTTTGATTAAATAAAACTCATGAAAAATAAATTTTTTGTGGGGAAAATTTGTTTTGGTAATACATGCTCTTTTAGTTTACTCAACCACTTCTAGTTAGAAGAATGAAAACTTTCGAAATCATTCAATAGATGTTTTTGAACAAATAAATTTATTACCATTTGTAAGGCATTTATTTGTTGTAAAATTGGCATCCAATGCACATTCTATTAAATCTTGCTGAATGGAATTTTCCACTAAATTATGTATTTTCATTTGAATATTATCATCAGATACTGGTATATCTAGACAAATAAAATGTTTTATTACAAATATATAAAACAATATTCAACACAGAAGTTGATGTGACAGATTTTACAAACACAATATTCTAAAACAATGATAGATGAGTGAAATAAATACTATCAACTACATTTTAATATCATTAATTTTAAATTATCATTCAAGAACTGCTCCCTCCAGATGAACTGTAACTTTTTACGATAGCTCTTTAAAGCAACATTTCTATTTGTTTTGATTTCTTTGAAATAAATAAAAATTCCAGAAAAGATTCATCACAATGATTTAATATTTAAAGGACAAAACTATTCTTAAACCAAATAATTATGTTACCAAGAGAATGCAACATGATGCTTCAAATGAATTTCAGATTTAAAACTGGTGTCTCAGACTCATCTTACTGTAATTATCTGAATATTGATAATTTAATAATTTTTAAGCTATAAAAGTACAAATAATCTGTTTAGTTTAAAAGCATAATTCCTCATCAAATGAGTGTTTGCATTTTTATGCTGTGCCTGTTTTTTCAACTATGGTGCTTTTTTATTTTCAAACCATAATGTACTCTGAATATTTTAGTTACATTTATTTATTTCATCATTCTGTTATAAATCCTTTAAAATGTTCTACCATCAATTAAAAAACTTTCTAAGTATGATAATGATGAATTGAAACCTGTATTGATATAATAATAAAGATATATAGCTTTATAAAGCCAGATCTTTTTGTTATTATTCAGTGAATTGACAAAATGATATTATGGATATTTTTTAAATGACATGATATATATTATCTATAGTAATTTACATAAATACATAGCAAAAGAAATTTATAAAACATTAAAAGTCATTTTTATATAACCTCTGAAATATCTGAATTTTGCTAGCTTTTCAGTTTTGTTACACATTCTTAAATTGTATGTGAAGTATTGGTAATTCAGCTTGTACCTAACACATGATTATTTTCTCAGAATTTTTATAATAAAGAAAATAGACTACCCTAATAAGTAAAAAAAAAAATTCATTTCTTTAATACAATTTAAAATTTTACATAGGAAATATATTTTTTATGTAAGACTTACAAAAAATGCAAATAGGAAATCAAAATTAAACTTACCACTAGATTTACAAGATGTGAAATTTAGGGCAATGGTTCTGATGGATCGGGAAATAAGAGGACTTCTTTGAATTATTTCTATATAAACTTTGTTCTTATCCACTTCTTTTGACTTAAGATATTTCTCAAAGCTCTGAATGTATTGATCAATCAAAAGATGAAGGACTTTGTGCAAAGTTACACTTTCTTCCATTTTCTCCTCACTTTTTAATCAATCTACAAAAAATGATGTAAAATTTTTAAATAAATATACTTGTTTTTTTTTGCAATTATATTCGAGTTCAGACAATAATAATCTCAGAATAAGTCTCTAATGCTTTATAAAATACAGAGAAATTGAAGGGGGGGGGGATTAAGAATGCTATAAAATAACTGAACAACACTGGTTAACAATTTTATAAGAAAACAGTTAATATCAAAGATCAATAAGCAATTATCCTCCCCCCCCCCAATTATTATAAATCAAAGTTGCAGACAAAAATGCTCAGTTGGAAACTATTTTTTTGATTCAAACCCCAGTGACCAAAAATTTTGAGCCACATCACATACGGAGGTTGCATAATCCATTAAGCAGGGTTGAAAAATTGATTTAAGTTTGATTCTCTTAAACTTATAAATCATAATTAAAATATCTTGAAAATGACTACAATAACAAAAATATTTTTTACCATTTGAAAAATTATGGAAAAATACATCCCAAGTCTAAAAAAGTAGTCTAGTATGCATTTGAAAAATTCATTTTAACTTGAAAATACTTTAAGTAACCATGTGTGATACCTGTCAATCCCCGTTTATTATAAATACAATACTGCAGCCAAATTTTTTAAGAAAAATTAAACAAAATTATTTCTTGTTCAATGTAACTAAAAGGATGAAAAGATTGCAATGACAAATAAAATAATAGGTGATTTTCGATCAGCAAAAGCAGCAGATTTAAAAATTAAAGAATACAGTTAAAATATTCTATTATTAGGTAGTGCATGATAATAATCTCTTGCAATTTCATACTTTAGAAAACACTGCAGAAACTTGAAATACATTAAATGTTACTTTTCAAAAACATATTTTTCAGCATGAAATAAAATAAGAAAAAAAATGAAAGAAAACATAATACAAGATAATTGTGATTTTTTTATTATTTATAAATAATATTGCAAGATTTATTATATTATATATTTACTCCAAATTTGTCTGCAGTGAAAATTACAGAAACAAATCCTGCTACATAAAATAAATAATTGGGGTTTGTTTTTTTTTGTTGCAGAATTTGATTACTTAAATAAGCTTTCTTTAAAATTACTGTTTTTTAGAATAAGAAAAAAATGCAATAATTTACAAAACAATAAAATTTTATGTGATGTAAAATAAAATGTAAATACAACCATTTCATGCTAAACAAGATACATTTGCTTAACTTCATGGTTTAAATTTTCCTTTTTCATTTGCTGAATTTCTTGAATAAATGTATAGAAAAATGGAAACAAAGAAAAATTACTGAGGATATTTCTGTACACTGACACTTATATTTTAACTTTTCTCATAATCCATACATACATCATAACTCATTTCGTTATATTTAATGTAATGCATTTAAAATGGATAATGATTTTTTTATTTGAAGGAAAAAAAGAATTCGTACTTCATAATCTTTTCAGAGTTGACAGCGGATATATATATGGGGAAAAAATATTTAGTGTCATATATATAAATACAACAATATGTGGTTTAATCTGGCAAATATTTTATCCTTGAATTTGGAATTCCAAATTATATGGATACAAAATTTATTTTGATTTCATACCAGCTTATAGCCCAATCTGTTTTGCATTACTTATTAACCAGCTTAAAAAAATTATAAATGTGAAGAAGAAATGTCTCAGTGTAGTTTTTCTAAAAACATTATTTTCATCCTCGCGCCAATAAAAAGGTAAACAAATCAGTCAGTATGATTACATAAGAACAGCCATTACTGCTACCAATCAGAATAGAGACATTAAATTATTGCAGGCACACATAAATTTTTTCTCTTTTTATCACTTTCTGCAACACTAATTTCAGAAATAAATTTTTATTTAATTCTGATGAGGAGGTACATCCCCTTCGGGAATAGGAACTCCTTAAGGCTCATTCACACCAAGGCGTTCACGCGTCGTGATCAAACTAGTGCTCAGAGATATTTTCGTTGATCGGTTCACACCGAAGCTTTTTCGTACGCTTGCGGTGGATTTGCGCATTAGGTGACGCTGAAGATAGTTGTTGAAAATCGCGCTAAGTTGTTGATTCAGAATTGTAATCGCAAGAGAAATGAATTTTTGCAATTTTATTAGCTTTAAAAAGGGAAGAAAGGAAACAATAGTGGGTTCGACCCGTTTTTCAAAAACGGCGATCAAAAGGAGCGTCTGTGTTAATAGAAGAGATGCATTTGTCAGACACAGAAAGCTATTTCAATTTTTTTCGCATGTCTCCGCAACTTTTCCATAAATTACTATCAATAGTTGGCCATTAATTGCAAAAAAAAGGATACAAATTATCGAGATAGTATTCAGTCAAAGGATAGATTGGCTTTAACTCTGAGGTATGTAAAAGTTTCCTCAAATGTGAATTAGTTTTGAAATTTTTGACGTTCTTATTTGTTAAGTCATCTTCAAAACTTAATACTTTTTTAAAAAAAGAATTAAAATGTAGGAATTTTGGCTCTTTCGTTGAATTTTAGTACATATATCAACATTTAATTTTTTTCCCTCCAAAACTAATTAAGTTATTGTAAAATAGATCCCTAAAATTGTTGAGAACATCCTTAAGAAAATTACAAGTACAAAAAAAAAATTCCAGGTCCAAAAATAATTCTAAAAGCAGTACAATTTGAAAATTTTCCAAATTTTCTTTAAAAAAATTAGAATTTTTAAAATTGTGTGAATAATATGTGCAAAATTTCATATCGTATCATTTTCTTGAATAGAAACATTAAATGAAATTCTAAAACATAATTTTTAAATACATAAATAAAAAAAACATTGTTCAAAACGTGCCAAATCCCCTTGAAAATGTTTGTATGTGTGATATTCAAATAAGAATATTTTATGCTCAAAGCAACTTCTTATTTGCAGAACTGTTGCGGTATAAAAATTTTATAGCATTATAAAAATATTTAAACAAATTAGGGATATTGGAAATTAGTTGCGAGCTCAATATTTTGTATTGAATAGCTCTTTTTAATGTGGTAAATACTTTAACTTAAGTTGTTGTTTTTTATTTTAGTAATACTAAGAATGTGAAAAAGCTTATAAAAAATAAATGTTGATTCTCCATTCTAAAAATTATCATGCTAATTTCTGTTTCTTTAAAAAAAAAATTAGAATTATTTAATATTTAGAGTTTAATTATTTAGAATATTAATGTTGCCCTTCAAGTTATTATCATGACTTACTTGTATCCAAAAGAAGTGATAGTAATAAAACAAGGCAAATGTGTGGGTATGTAATCTATTATTTAACATATACCTGCATTGAATTAGCTTCTTAAACTAATTAAATGAATTATTGAACCTCAATTTTGTTGATAAATATTTATAAGTCATTCTCATTATCAGTGTATGTTTTAGGCACTTGGCAACTGGGGATTTTATGGCTAGTTTGTCGTACTCATTCAGAATTGGTCGCTTAACCACAAGTTCCATTATAAGAGAATATCAGTTCCTCACTAAAGCCAATTGTCTTAGTAAAGCCAGATAGGAATATATGGCTGGATATTGCTGAAGGTTATCATGAACAGTGGCAGTTTCCAAACTGTTTAGGTGCCATTGATGGAAAGCATGTCCTTATGCAGGTACTTTTTGTTCTATCTTCAGAATCTAATTATTTTATCATGGACAATTTATACACCTTTATAAATTTTATAAAGTGAAACTTTATATTCAAAACAATTTGCAATTTTTATCTTTAAAAAATTAAATAATATGTTTAACATTTATTTCATATAAAAACATCCAACAACTTTTTTACAATTAGTCATGTTTTTCTCGTTAAAATGTATACCATTAAAATGCAGTTTTTATCTTTATCTTTTATTGATAAAATGAAGTAACAAATTCATATTTTTACTTTTCTGTAGGAGTTTTTGTATAGTTGCTTTATTAAAAATACTGTTTTCTTTTTCCAGGCACCACCAAAAAGTGGATCACGTTTCCACAATTACAAAGGGACCTTCAGCATCATATTGTTAGCATGGGTTGATGCAAACTACAAGTTTGTACTTGTAGACATTGGAGCTGAAGGTCACAATAGTGATGGTGGAGTTTTCAAAAATTCCATTTTTGGTCAAAGCCTTGAAAAAGGCACATTAGATCTTCCTTGCCCAGTGGAAATACCAGGCACAACAAAGATGTTGCCTTTCCTTTTTATTGGGGATGAAGCTTTCCCTCTGAAAAGCAATTTGATGAGGCCATATCCTGGTGTTGCGTTGTCGAAAGACAAGGCAATTTTCAATTATTGTCTATCAAGGGCAAGGAGGTGCGTGGAAAATGCTTTCGGAATTATGGCATCTCGCTTTAGAATTTTTCGAAAGCCACTCGTGTCTAGCTTCGAAACGAGCACATTTACTGTCGCTGCAGCAGTTTGCCTACATAATTTTATCAAAAGTGCAGAAGAAGAAGTACCATCCTGTGAAAGAAGGTATTGCCCTTTGGATTTTGCGTATAACATGTCACCTGATGGATATATAAATGATGGCAGGTGGCGAACTGAAGAGGCATTGGCGATTAATAGACTTAGCCGCACTGGTTCCAACATGTACAGCCGTCAAGCTGAAGAGACGAGAAGAACTTAGCAAAATTATTTCTGTCACGAGGGAGCGACAGCATGGCAAGATGCTCACATAGCCAAAAATGGCAAAAAGTAATGTTATTTATACTAATACTCAGTGGCATAGTTACCAATGGGCTAGGCAGTGCTCTGCACTGGATCCTGACCACCAAGCAAGACAAAATTGAAATAATTTCTCCCAAATTTAAGATATACATATAAAAGTGTGAAACATAACTATAATCATGGCAATTCAGTTGAAAATAATTTTGAACTTGTAGGGAATTCCCCCAAATTCTTTCTGTTGTTTGTTTAGTGTTGCGAACTTCACTTATTAAAAAGTTATGTTTTTAATTTTTCTATAAACTGTTACGTGAAAGTTCCATGAAAAATCTCACCACACTTATTATTACATGTTACATAACCTACACAAGAGGCAGTTCCTGCCTAGTTACATTCTATTTTTAATAACAATGATTCATAGTAAGCTAGTTTCCTGTTTCAATATTTTGCAATCGTCATGTATCTGTAATAGACTGATGTAATTTTGTCCCCCCCCCCTCCTCTGCAGAGGTTTCTTTTTTAAAAAAATAATTATAATGTTTTATTGTATCTTCATGTTCATGCATATTTTTTGTATCATTTCCTGTCTATCTCAGCGGACTATTTTGTAGCTCTAAGCCAGTGATTCCCAAAGTGGTCTATATAGACTCCCACGGGTCCATGTCAGTAAAAAAATAATTTAGGGGTCCATGGGGTGCAAATGGGGGTCTACGATACTGACTCTCATTAAACCAAATCGTGACTAATTTTTATAGTTTGTATTCAAGTGTAAATCAGATTTTACTTTTTAAAAAACTTATTTACTAAATGTAATGAGGCTCATTTGCAGTTATATTGTATTAAAACAAGCATACATTTTATTAAAACAAGAACCATCATTTCACATACACACAGTTTTTCTTGCCAGAATTAAGTTAAAAGAGTATATTACTTTCTCATTTTGTCACAGACAATCCACCAGGAAGATGTTTTAACCCACGTTCAGCATTTAAATGTAAATTTTGAAATTGCCAAGAAAAAGCATATAGTAAACAAAAAATATAGCTTTGTACATTTAAAATATTGAGAAATTTTTACTTAATAAAATCCAAGCAAGAAAGGGCCCTCATTTTTTTTAGCACTAGGGCCTTTGGTTTCCTAGCTATGCCACTGCTAATAGTATTAGTTTATGCACTCACTTCCAAAAGTTAAGCACGCAGAGGAAAATGCTGATTTCCGGAAGCCAATCAGGATTGAAGAGGATGCAATTCACTGCAGAGGTAGATGGAAGTATGCAAATATGTTAGGTAACAGCCAATCATGCTTTCATGTCAAGAAATATGCAAAAAGAGCAATCTTATAAGAAGCCAGCTTTATGAAGGGTTACAGAAGTTGATTGTAAGTGCCGATAGAAGGTGTTTAAAACTATCGTACAATTTGTTTTCAAGACATACATGTTTCTACGACTTCCAGAAAACGAATGGAAGATTCTGAGGGCTGGCGTGCTGTGGGGCACATTGAAGCAGGGCAGTCGATCACAGATGTTTCGGCGTTCATCATTCTGTAATTTCACGTTTATGGAGCCAATTCCAAACCACACAGACAGTTGTCCAAAGCGGCCGCCCAAGGGTTACAACCCCCGTGAAAGATCGATATATTGCTATTGTAGCCAAGCGGAATCGCAGAGCAACCTCCACATGTGTGACATCAATGGTTACAGCGTTCATTGGTAAGGCTATGTCTGCAGCTACTGTACTCCGAAGATTACCTATTAATGGACTGTATGCCTGGGTACCTCGAGTTTGTGTTCCTCTATCCGTCCAGTCAAGAGGAGCACGATTAAAGTGGTGCCGGGAATATGGCAATTGGACTGTGTCTGACTGGGGCAATGTCATGTTTACTGATGAGTCAAGAAGAATGCCGATTGCTTAATTCTGCGGTGGTTGACCACCTAATTGAAAGCCTGGCCAGAAGGTGTAAACTTGGCATACAAATGAGGGAGGATCACATACCCTATTAATGTCCTTTTTTTCATTTTATGCTGTTTATTTTCACTTTATACATACTTTCATACACAACTTTTTCGACTGCCGGAGATGAAGTCTCTGATTGGCTAGACGCTCAACGCTTCACGCTGACTGCCTTGGTGTGAATGCAGCTTTAATTTACACGCCACTTGCTCCCCCCCCTCCCCCGTTGAACGACTTCGTCATTTTTCTAAGCCAATGAGAGAAGTATACATTATTCTCAAATTTTGCAACGTAATGACCAATGAAACGCATGTAGAACAGGTTTGCTGTCAACTAAATCTAAAAAATGATTTGAGGAATACAGGAGTGACTTGAAATATATATTGCGCCTAAGAACCAGCCTAAAAATTAGGCTTCGTCTTATGTTATGTGGTAAACCTAGAGTGAATAAGAGAAGAAAGAGTCCAGTTCGGGAGACTGGTATCGCGTCAGCTAAAAATAGCTTCAGCAGTCAGGGAGTGGGGAATACAGGAATACAAGAGTGGACAGAATACTGGAACAGTGATGACTTTTGGAAAATGTGGAGTGTCAAATCTTTTGATCGTATATTCGCGGTCACTCGCGCATATTTTTGCTACCATCGTTACTCGCGGAGTTACTACCGGGGTTACTACCGTCGTTACTCGCACCCCAAACTTTTAACACGTGTATTGAAATATGAAGAAAAAAAAATTTAGTCAATTCCATTTAGTCAATGATACATTTTTATAAAGTACAAGTTGTTTTTTGTATTTTACAAATAAAATTATTATATTTATTTATAAAAATGAGACTAACATTAATTTAAACTATCCTATATATATACACAATTTTCATTTTAAAATACATTAACTTTATATTATAGCCGAGCTGTGTAGAGAACACCCCACGCGAGTGATCGCGGGCTAATGTGACAAATTTTAGAGCTTTTTTAAATTATTTGGTAAGGGATCATGATAGATACGCAAAAGCGAATCAAACTCAGAAATCCTGTTATTGTACATAATCAGAGGCACATGGTCAGTAACCTTTCCTGGAAGATTGGACACATTTTAATATAGCATACTGATCCAGTTTGAAAAGCAGAGGTAGAATCAATTAGTAGATCTCCAGATCGAAACTTTAAACATATTTTCGATCTCTACTAATGCTTCAAATTTCCTTTCTGTAATAAATGAAAACATTTTTAACAGTGAATATAAATGATGATCAGTGCCAATTTAAGCTCATTTCATACCCTGGGCGCAGAAGATTTACCGGCCCCCGTGGCACTGGAGGATCAAAATTTATAACTAGAAAATCTGGAAAAGTCCAGCTTAACAGGGCCCTTCTGGGCTCCTCCTGCCCCCCGGGCGCCCACCCCAAGTGCTCAATGGATAAACTGCTATTGATGATGATCCATGAGAAATAGACAGTGGTGTACACAGACCTCTAATAAGGGGAAGGGGTACATTCTAAAAACATGTAGGTGTAAACGCAAAAGGGTTAAAAACCTGTTCGTCTATGAGGGATTAAACCCCCTTGTTTTTTTTCGCCACTGGTATAAGGGAGAGAAATGTTTGCCCGTAAGAGTGTACACCTACTGTAGTATTAATTATATTGAAGCAATCAACTAGTTTCAGTAACTTTCAGCCTGTAGCGATATAATCTATACAAGCCAGTAATAACCTCCACACCATGTTGATCATTTTGGTGCAGTGGTTAAGATACTCGGTTTCGGACCCAAAGGTTCCAGGTTCTTTCCTCCGGATAAGCGCGCCACTTCAAGCCTATTTCTGCTCTTCACAAAAATCCCATGTTGTTGCTGTTGCTGATGGCCCCTGTCTGACGGTATAAGATCAAGGCCCACAAAATTCATCACGGCAAAGGTCTAGATGTACGCAAGAAATTATCAGTAGCTTTGAGCATCATACAGGTGACAATATGATTTGGATGCAGCTAATACACTTCGCAATTTTGAGCTGAAGTTAACACCTGAACCGTCATTCCCCACTTCCCGCTGGCATCCCTAGATGTGAGAAACATTAAAGTCACATTAAAAGTAACCCGACGTTTAAATAAAACCATGACAGCTTGTATACTGAAGCTCCATCAAAGAAGTTTCTTCTTCGTGAATTCATTCAGGGTTGGATTTCAGTGTTGAGTGAGAGAGGGAGGGAATATTAACGTCACTCTATTCATCTATACGAGGGCTTTTGGACACGGACCTCATAATTTTGAACCATGGTCAAAGACAACATCTGAGCTGACACCGCCTCTTCTAACGTCCCCTCCTCACCAACGGAAGGATGATTGAGCCTCGACAGATTAAACGTGCGACGGTCTCTTCTACTCGGTAGGTCTTCAGCGGCACTAGGCCCAAACTAATGACACGATGGCTACGAGTCCGTGACCTTGACCCTAGGCTACAGTGGCTACGATTTCAGTGTTGAATAGACATTACAATAGCCTCGATTTCTCCCTCAAAGGTTGCTGTAAAAGGGCCCATTGGTAAGTAGAAACTAAAAAGTTTGGTATGGAAACCTGTTGCAGTACCAATAGTTTCCCTTGCAATTGACTTTGTGAATCGCTCCTACAGTTTTTTACAATTCCCGGAATAATACGAAAACTCAAATTCAAAAAATTTAAGTTACACAAGGAGGAGAAGGTAAATATGATGGTTTTGGCTCAAATCTAAAGCATTAGTTCCTCTCTGAGCAATCTGAACAAAACCAATTTGAGTTTGAAAATTTCTGATAAGGCATTATTATAATTTCTCCAAAAAGAGTTGTCAGGAAAACGAATCAACTTCTAGTATAACAGGATCACTTTTCTTGTTATAAAACCATAAACAGGTTCTCGATCAGTCGTCGACAACCTATATCATGCGTGCCAGATTTGGCACGCGGTACACGAGGTGGTACAATTCTCTTAATGGTACTTTACAAAGTTATTAGAAAAGTCAAATCGCCCCGGCTCTCTGCCAGGAAATGTAACACCAAAACACAATTCTGGTTTACAAAAAATTGTTGCATTTAGCGTTGCTTTTAATTAAAGTACCGGTGTTAATCAGATGTTGTGTGTCTTTCCCGGTATTGTGACAAGATTCGTGATTATGAAGAATTATGCACAAATCTATGAATAAAAGTCACAAATCATACCCTAAAATATTGTGATAGGGTGGTGCAGGGACAAGATTCCATTAAAGTTTTGATTTTTTTTATTGTACTATATTGATGGAATACTTATATTTTATGTTGTTAATTTCTTTTTTTAATGTATGTGAATATGTTCAAAAGTTACATAATACATAATATATGTGCAATTTTAATTTTTTTTATTTATGTTGAAGAAATGGTTATACTTAATGTTGTTTCTTTTTTGTTCGTAAATATTTTTAAGTGACGCATAATTAATATGTAATAGAACTCTACATTATTGACCTCTTTACCTTAACACTGCATACATTGCCACGAGAATCGAATTGTTTCAAATAAATTCCATAGGGCGGCATCCTGAATCATATTGGTTTGGCTCACCCCAGCTATGAGGATGCCAACACCTGTTATTATAGACGGTCACACACAAAAAATGTCTTGCAAGAATAAGAGTATATCTTACACAACCCCAGTAATGTGATATATAAGAATCTGGACTACATTCTCCGAAGTCGTGATGAGGATCTCACTACAGTAACCAACTTATCTTTTCGTAGTCACTCTTTTGTAACAGTAGTAATTTTGTCAGATTCAAAAAGTACACTTGAAACCCTAATTAAATAATTGAGAGTTATTAAAATAGCTCTCAAAGAATCTTGAATTGTAGACATTTACTCAAGGTCTGCAAGAATACAATTGCACATATTTCTGCCCATTGCGGAATTTCGGGCAACGAGAAAGCTGACGCACTAGTTAAAATAGGAATATCAATAAAGCAACGCATAAACGACCTCTTTCTTTTCGTACAATTCAATTGTCTGTTCATCTGACTTTTAAGGAAATACTAAAACACAAAAAAATTTAACACGCTATGGGATAAGAAATGGAAAGAAATGAGGGGAGGGGGAGAGATCTGCCCCCAATCTACCAAAAAGGCATTAGTAGCTCTCTTAAGAGTTCTAGACATGCGTAACCCCGACTCTACAGTGTTTTCTGTGACTCACTCTACACTGTGACGTATGTGCATCCCCCTTTGAGACACATCTGGGACTTGCCTCCCACGGCCGGATCAGTTTTTAGGAGAATTGATGACCACACGTGCAAAAACACCTGCAGTCGCTAATATACTTCGACGCACGTGTCTTAGTTAGCCCCGGCAACCTTTGACACGAGGGGAAGCATTTCGCCACCACCGGATGTGGGGAGTGAAAGGGGACGCCAAGAACGGTCAACCGCAGAGGGCTGTGAGAGAAGAGAGTTGACAGCGAAACCTTCGCAGTGAACGGACACCAAGATCCCTCCCTCACAAAACTATTTTGGAACTCTAAAATCATCTCATCGTACAAAATTGTATATTAATCTAAATAATAGCTGTGACTTAAACAAAATTATTATATTTCAATCACGCCACCTTTATTGAATCAAACGTCACAGCACCCTGTGATCTGGAAACAAGTATGATGTTCTTTCTGATAGTGCGGACATTTTTTTAAGGAGATATGGTAGTATCTTCACAACTTTTTTAATTTTTAATATTTGATATTTGGCTTTAATTGTGTTTTATAAAAATTAATCTTTTTATAATAATTCCATACAAAAATTTTTAAATTTTTTGCAAAATGTTTGTAAAATTTAAGTTATTTGAACTTTTTTTAAAACATTTTTTAAATTTCTAAAGCTTTTTTAAAAATGTTTCTTTTCTTTCAAATTTGTTTTTCCAAATACCTTATAATATACTACATAAAACTGTGCATGGGTTTTTTTCTGCTATAGCTGTTTAACTTTTTATTAATTTTTTTCTAGTTAAACTTCAAAAAATTCTCAAAAAAACCCATTAATTTTTATTTTGAAATTTTTTAGAAAAAGTAATAAAGATGTTAGATCTAATTCCATGCACAGTTTTACAAAACATACATTTCAGAACATGTTTAAAAAATTTCAAACCCATGCTTCATTTATCAAAAAACCCTTAGGGTTTTGAATAATTGTATATTTACAAAAATTTAACATGGAGAAAAATGAGTTTGAAATTTTCATTCCATGAATAGCATGATAAAATATGCATCGAATAGTCTGAAACTTTTACAAAACGTTAATTAGCTTATTTAAAACTGCTTACCGGTTAAAGTGTAGTATGGGGGGGGGGGCTTGGCGATGTCAATTTTTTTTGGCGACCAAAATCGATCGCCAAGCTACTTCACTTAGCGATAGGTGTCTGGAAGGCAGAATGAATTCGTTTTCTCAACATAATAACTATAAAAAAATCGCCAAATCCAAAGAACAAAGCCAAAGCCCCCCCCCCTATTCTACACTTGAGCCCTGCTTACCATAAAAAATTACACAAGTGTAGAACAATTAAACAGTATACTGCCATAATGAATATATAGAAGAAAACGAATGAAAGATCAATATTTCACATAAAACTTTATCTTAATAATTATGAAAAATAAATAAATACACACACTTCAGAGCTAATTCCATGCTCAGAGCTGATACACAACACGTACAAAAGATGTTTATATCTTTATTACAAGCTTTTATTTAACTTACAATGTATGTATGTATGTATGTATGTAATTTGTTCGGGTGGAATCTTGCAACTCAAATTTTGAAGCTGATATCTTCATCCTATTGAGTTGAAATTTTGTATACACGTTTAGTTTGGATGACAATGCATGTTTTGACCATTTATATTCCGATATTGTAATTAATTAAGAATATATTAATTAAAAACCTTAAAAACCATTAACATTATTACAACAATGCAGGCCAACTTTGATATGTCTGCATTGTTGTAATAATGTTATTGTTACAACAATGACAAAAGTTGGCGTCGAAAATCGGTTTTCAGCGAAACTGGAATTTCATAACGTTGAGCTATTGACTGTATTAATTATTTGTCTAAAAATAATTACTTTTCTACAACGTAAAAATAATCTAATTTCTACAACGTATGCAATTTTTTTACAAATTTCTATCCATTTTCTTGGATTTAAATTCAAAACAAAAAAGTAGAGCTATTTTTCAAGTAGATTGGTACATTGTATTCCTTTCTCAACACTGCCAAGTTAAACTGAGATGGAGTATTGTAGAAATTCTTTAAAAAATTTATCTAACTTTAATCTATGAAACTCAGACAAAAAATAATTACAGAATCGGAAAGATCATTTATTTCGCCCAGATACGGTATAACGTTTTTTACAAATGAATAACATTTGTATTTCTTACAGTTTTTTTAAATGAGTCAAAATTGATGCCTTTTTATGAAAATAATGTCTAAATTGTTGCGCATGATTTTTTTTTGTTTAAATGAATCGACATTCCGTACTAAAACAGCTCATGCTTTGCTTTTTTAGAATCAGTCATTTAAAATATAAAATGCCGAAAACTTTTTTTTACGATTTTTCAAAAAATACTCAAAATTTTAATTAAACATTTAATAACTTCGTCATTTATGAAGAAAATCTGAAAAAACTTTTTTTTTGTCTGTAAGACAATATTACCCAAGATCTGTACGAAGATTGAAAAATTGCTTAAAAATTACGGATTTAAGAAAAAATTGTGTTTCTCGTCTAGTACCCTTTTTGCGAGAATTCATTTTGCTAGACTGTTCGAAAATAACCGGCAGACAGCTAGCAACAATGATGCGTTGAATGAGAGGAACAGACTGAGAAACCTGTCCAGTGATAACTAAAAAGTAAAAAATAAATTAAAAGTAAAAAAAACCTTTTTAAAAACAAGCTTTCATTTAAATGCGCTAAAAAGAATAAAATAAACTTTTTCTGTAAAACTTTTTTTACTATCAACTGATAACGTCATTACACAATTTATATGATATAAAAGCTCGTCGCGAGATTAAAGTACTCTTATTTACTTAGTTTGAAATTTTTACAAAATAAAATCAATCAGATCAATTTACTTGTTTATCTGCAGAGGTAAATCTCGCGACAAGCTTTTATATCATATAAATTGTGTAATGACGTTATCAGTTGATAGTAAAAAAAGTTTTACAGAAAAAGTTTATTTTATTCTTTTTAGCGCATTTAAATAAAAGCTTGTTTTTAAAAAGGTTTTTTTACTTCTAATTTATTTTTTATTTCCATGATGTTAAAAGCGCATGTTAAATATTGTACACGAATGAAAGTAAAATCAAATAACAATTTATAGGAAAAATATTTCCAAATCTAAGAACTGCATATGTTCTCATTTGTTTAAATAAATATCTTAAAATATTTTAATAATAAAAGTGTTGAATTTCACACACATGGGATATCTAATAAATAAAATTCTCGTGTCACAGTGTTTGTAGCCAAACTCCTCCGACACGACTAGACCAAATCTTATGAAATTTTTTGTGAATATTCAGTAGGTCTGAGAATAGGACGTAAACTATTTTTCATTCCGATATTGCAATTAGTTGAGAAGATATTAATTAAAAACCTTAAAACCCCTCTCTGTTGTTTCGCTTGGCGTCGAAAATCGGTTTCGCGCCAGATGTGAAAATCCTACTCTGTCAGAGAAAAAAAGAAAACTCAGACCCAGAGAAAAATTATAGGAAGATAAATAAATCACTGTCATTTAGGAAAGTTGTAAATAATATATTTCTGTTGAGCTTTATTCCATGTGAAAGAGTTTTATGATATTTCGAAAAGCACAGAGGATTGAAGAATTATATTGCCTAAATTTATTTTTTATGAATATGCTGAAACATATAAAAAAAATAATGAAAAACGCTTTACAGTGTTCATTTTTAGAACCTCACTCACTTAAGTTTAGGGCCTAAACCGTTTTCGGTCATTATTATTGATTGTGCATCGATCGTAGCAGTGATGCTTATACTTATCATTTTACTTTCTCAGTGCAACTCTCATATTAAGTATATTCTTGTACTAAATGTATCATCAATATACAGTGCTATAATTATTTATTCCCATTTTGCTCAAGATAGTTCTCACGTTCAGTTAATTAACTGATCTCATATAAATCAATAGTTTTCAACATGTGTCACGAGCTCTTGCCAGCAACAACTACTGTGTTACCTGTATAAACCATTTCTGCATATTTTCAGAGATTTTGAGTTCTTATTTATTATTTATTAGTTTATTTATTATTAAACGCCAATTAATAAAACTGTAATACTCAGTGCGCTCAAAATTTTCGGGAATCATTTTCAATGTAAAGAGAAAAATTGTGAAAGGTAGAGGTAAAATAATAAAAGAACAGATACATTATCAGTATACTGTTTTCTAGCAAGTACTTAAATTTGATCTATTTGTGTGTTTTGTACAGTAAATAATGCCAGCAAGACGCAAAGGGTCTGATTTAGGCCGTCAAATTACTAAATTCACAGCTATGTGAAATAGAAGCACTCAAAGAACAGACGAACAAATACAACAGGATAATGAAGATATGCGTGGGAATATGGCGCAGTTGCATAAATCACAATCATAAGAAGTAAGAGTTGAACAAAATCAACAAAGACGATTAGAACAAAGACAAGCGCGTCGATTCCTATTTGACACACTCAGAACAAATGACCAACAAGTACATCGAGCATTTACATCCGATTAATTCCGTCGTCTAGCATTCGAGTTTGAGCCCAATGTTAAATATTAGGCTCATTCGAATGTGACAATTGGTGCTATGGACAAGGAATGTCCGCATTATATATATATATATATATATAATGGGCTTAAATTTAAAAATGAGCCAGCCGGGATGTTGCGCGTCAGGAAAAGTGCAACTACCGGAAATTGAAACACCACCTGAACCACTGAATAGTTTACTTATCAGTACGGATCCTGATTCTAACCTGTTCCTGAAGTTAATTCGAACGTTCAATTCATGTTTCCAAATGACATCGTTAGGAGCAACAGAAATAGTTAAAAATAATGCTGCAAATGGTCAACAATTTAATTCAACATTCAAAGTCAAAGGCCAAGTTTATCACAAAGAGGGCTCATTGCTGCCAATGCCAAACGAATCACATAATTTTTTAAAAATCTACCATCACTCCTCTTTCAGTCATATACCACATCCCCACACACTTACAATGAGTTTGTTATTTTTTATTTGACTACGAAAATATTCACTAGAAATCATTTATTTGGCAAAATAACGTTTGCCGGGTCAGCTAGTATATATATATATATATATTACTAAAACAAATACATAAAAATGGGAGAGTTTTTCTATTCTTGCGAATTAGATTTTTATGTATCTGAGTCAACAAAATGAGATTTAGTATTTGTGCTTTGGGATAATCCGCTTTGAAGTTTTAATTTCATTCATAATAATATCATAAAATGCGCACACAACTTTTAAATCTTGACCAAATCCATTTGCTCTTCAATTAGCAATTCCCAAACAAGAATTTTTGCATGAATTACACAATTCTTTCTTGAAATGATTTGTTACTGCATATAGTCTGCTGTCAGTCTCATTTACGCGCGGTAAAAGAATAGTTAATTCATTTTTCATCAGGCTCTTTTCTAGAAGATAATCTGAAATGTGGACATGGTACTTGCTGTCCAGCATCAAATATTGCTCCATAACTTGATAAAAAATGCAAGTACAGTTTTGAAATTTTGCAGGCATGTTTATAAAGATTCGAGGTATCAAATAAGCCAATAAAAAAATTTCAACAGTTTAAAGATTTTTAGAGTAGTATATCGCCTTAAAAGGTGTTGGAAAGTCCACGAACTAATGGCTTACGTGCTAATGTTTGGCATTTGTAAAATAAATAAATGGATTTTCAATGTTTCGCTTCCGTGACTTTAAAATCTGAAGAAAAAAATTTTATATATTAATAATAATATAATACGTATATTTTAATCCTAAGTTATAAAAGAAAGTTTAATATTAGCAAATGTCAATTTTATTGGAAAATTTAAAATAAACTTTTAAAAGAGTTTTTTTTTCCTTCTGCAGATGAACTAGAAGAACTGTAATAAACAAACTACTATATAATAGCTGTTTTTCTATTCATGAGATGTTATCAAAAGATCTGATTTTAATGCAATGTTACGCAATTTTAATTTCTGACTACAGCAGCTTTTACAAATAACTTTGTAAGGAAAAGGGCAATGTCCTCACACACATTCTCTCTCTCTCTTAGCATTTGAAATATACAATAAATGTGAGAATTAATCTAAAAAATATTTAAAATACATTGTTATTAGTAGTAATTGTAATTTTGCATCAAATAAAATATTAGATATTTGGACAGATTTTTATATGAGTATTTAAAGAAAAAACGACTGGGGGGGGGATATATCCTTTATAGAGAAAAAGCTAGTACTATTTCAAAAGCCCTAGTTCTATTTTTTAATTCCTACTGTAACAATCTTTCTTCCAGTCTACCCTGTGACCCAGCTAAAGGTGTGGAAGGAAGTGGAGGATTATTCAACATGATAATTTCCAATTATTTTATTTAGCACTTTGATCGACTCAAACACAATTCAGTGCAACACTATAAATAGGATGTTCCAATCATTCAACAGAAGGAGGAGACGAGAGTCGCGTTTTGGGAGAATACATCTAATAAACAACTTTATAATAATAGTTCTTCAACCTCAATGTTACTGTACACGGTGGATATGTAACTATCGGCCGCCTAACCCCTTTAATACTTTAAATATCAAACGTAATATGAAGGTGACAATATCTGAATTGTGTAGGCAGTCGTCTGATCAATTAAGGTTTAATTTATCAATATAGACTACCTTCTCTTTAATCACTCACAAAGCCTTTCTAACCTTTTGCAGTATTCTCCACCTTTTATCTCTCTTGTCATTTTTAGTTAACTAACCTTCTAACTTTCTATTATCTATCCCCTTCTTCACTTTCTAACTCACTAAACTCGTGAACTAGTACTATATATAATAAACTTAATTTGCGTATCACGCCTTCTTCTTAGGAGAGGATTGATAAATTTTGATAGCCCCAAAGATTTCCCTAGATGGTTAGTATAAGGACGCGTATAGATCCGTCACACTACTATTAGATTACACACTCTCGCTACATGTATATATAACACATCACTCAATAAGTCCCGGGTCTAACAAAACAACAACTTTTCTGCAAAATTGAACTTAATGTATCAAGATACTTCCCTTCAAGAGTGATACAGGCAGTCCAGTGCTCTTCTAATTTTTTAATACATTTTTCGTAGAACGATTTGTCTTTGATCTCAAAATAGGTTTCTAATTCGTCAATCACTTCTTCATTTGTACTCAACCTCTTTCCCTGCAGCATTCTTTTAAGATCTACAAACAGCCAATAATCACTGAAGGTCAGATCTGGACTGTACGGTGGGTGGGAAAGTAATTCGAAGTGCAATTCGATCAATTTGAACATCGTTTTCATGGACTTGTGTCACGGAGCATTGTCTTGGTGAAACAGTACTTTTTCTTTTGCATTTGAGGACGTTTTTTCTCTATTTTTTCATTCAGTTGATCCAATAACGCCATGTAATATTCACTATTAATTGTTTTGCCTTTCTCAAGGTAGTCAAAAAACAAAATCAAATGAGCATCCCAAAATACGGACGCCATAACCTTGCTAGCTGACGTTTGAGTTTTTGGTCGCTTTGGACACCTTTCGCTGGCTTTTGTCTAGTCAGCTGACGATCTTTTTCTTTCATGCGTGTATTAATGTATCCATGTTTCATCCACTGTCACATATCTACGTAAAAAATCCTGTTTATTTTGCTCAAATAGCTCCAAACAACGCTCTGAATCGTCGATGCGTTGTTGTTTTTGATCAACAGTGAGAAAACGCTGCACCCAGTTTGAACACAGCTTTCTCATTGACAAATGATCATGCAAAATAGCAAATGCACTGCCTTCTGATACCTTTAAATTCTTTGTTATCTCACGCAACTTCAGTTTATGATCAGCTAAAACGATTTTATGTACTTTTTTGATGATTTCTGGAACAACTGCAGAATTTGGGTTGACCTGAACGTTCAACGTCGTTTGTGTCTGTATGACCACGTTTTAAGTGAGCATACCATCTTTTAACAGTTGTTTGCGATGAAGCAGAGCCCGGATAACATTTTTTTTTTTTTTTTTGAGATTCTAGGTAGACTCCTTGTGGGCCAACAAGTATAACACAAGGCTTACAAACGTAAGTCAATACGCGATCAATAGTGGTAGGAAGTTTTAAGTACAGGGATACAAGCACAAATGGGAAATCGAAAGTTAAAAAGAAACAAGACGGGATGCAAATACAATAAACACAGTACAAAATACAACATTGCTCACATGCAAAAACGGAGACATTCAGTAAATAAAATTATACAATGGTGAAGGTTTGGAAGCACATGTGTGATCAGAATAAGATTTTCAAAATACAAATGAGTAAAAGCATGCATACACACAAATACTTAAGAATATACACACAGACATATATATATATATATACATATATATATATATATATATATATATATATATATATATATATATATATATACGCACTTTAAAAAAAACCAGAGAGATACATACGTACACAGTAATTGTTAGCAAACACACAAAAAATAATAAAATAGTAAAAAAAAATATTTAAATTGACAATCTAAACAATACGAGAAAAAATGCTATTAATATATGCACAAAACAATGTAAAAGAAGACTTGCTCTGAACAAAGGCAGAGAAAGGAGGAGGCCACGCTATATTGTTCTTTTGTAGGCAATTCATGAGAGTACGTCTTTCGGAAGAGAATTTAGCACAAGCAAATATTAGATGCTTGACATCCTGGACTGAGTCACTGGAGCAAGAACACTGGTCAGTAGGCGACAAATTAAAGCGTTTCAAATAGGCGGATAACATTTATCAAGCCATTTTTTTTGCTTGCACAGTTCCCCCCCCCCCCCCCATCAGAAAGCAATGTTTGATTAGCACATGAAATTATTTTTCATCCATGGTTTCCAAATAGTTGCCACAAAAAACCACTGTAACTTTATAAGTAAACAAGATATTCTCTCGAAATTTTGACACGTGCCGTTTGAAAGTTAGTACTACTAGGTTAGGCGTAGAAAAGTTAGAAGATAGCGCCATCTATATGTTAGGCCCGGGACTTATTGAGTGATGTGTTATATATAAATCTTGCTCAAATTTTCAATCTTTAACAAAAAATTCTTTCTATTCATCCAATCATGTTCAAATAATTTTTTTAAACTGCAGTGAATAACACTTGATGTTAACATAATTTTTTCAAGAATTACTTCATTAATTACCGGTTAATTAATTAAATTAAATTAATTACACTAAGTAACAAAAAACAACTTTTTGTCTGCTTCCTAGTTTTGAATAACTTATTCTTACTAATTTTGGGTTAAAAAAAAACAATATGTGTAAATGAAATTTATTTATTAGCTCTTGTTTTTAAGTATACCACAGCCCATCCCTCAATTTATTGGTAAATTTGAAGAACAAAACATTACTAATACACACAGTACAATACTTCTAGAAACCGTGTTCATAATCAGAAATCAGTAGTGTATTTTAGTTTATTTCTTGTGAACATTTCCTTTTGAATTGCCTCTTGTATGTCGAAGCCTGAGTATCCCGAGTTATCCCTGTCCAGCAGTAGTTTGCAAGCATTGATTCATCCCGACGACCCTGATATATACGTTCCATTGCTGTGGTATCTTGATGAAACCTTTCACCGTGTTCACATCGCTTACAGTTCCACAGTTTTTAGGGAAGAAATCAAGATGGGAATATAAAAAATGGATCTTTAGAGACATATTGCATCCTGGGTCATGAAAGTTTTGTAGGAGTTCTTTCACCAACTGTTGATAGTTCTCATTCTTTTGGCTGTCTAAAAATCCTTATACCACATTTATCTTTGAGACCTAAATATAGTTGAATTTATTTACCTTGAGTTGTACGACGATAAACAGCGAATATCACTTGAATCGTGCACTGTTGCCTGTCCTTTGTTCTACTGATGCTCTAGGTTAAACTCAAAACACACCTGAAGAAGCGTGAACGGCTTTCGTTGAAATAAAAATCGTTCCGGAGGCAAGAGCTTCCATCTACCCGCTCAAATGAACATCAAAAAGATTATACACAGAAAGTAAAGATGAGTAAAAGTACGGCTATTTATGAATAGTGAGTTCTGATTCTTGAAAACAAGAGCTAATCTGAAGTTTTTATGATGATTTTCGTGTTTAGCAGACCAAAATACTTCATAATAAACTATTTTTGAGCCTGAAACAATTTTGATGTTGCCTAGTGTTATCGGTTTTCGACGCCAACTTAGATTTATCTCCATTGTTGTAATAAGGTAACTGTTAAAATAATGACAAAATTAGGCATCGAAAACCGGTATTTCAGCTTAACTAGCCAAACCGGTTGTGCATTGTTACAACAATGCAGACAAATCATGCTCTTTTTTCAATCCCTACTATTAGTTCGCTCTCTCTCTGTATATATATATATATATATATATATATATATATATATATATACTAGCCGTAACCCTCCCGCTTCGCTGGGTATTTCATGATGTTTTATAAATATATCTGTTTATATACATAAAATATTGATATCTAAGTCCTAGCATTAAGAATCCTATTGTATTGAAAATATATACTTATACCTGTAACTCTCGCCTCTTGATAAAAAAAAGGACAGGACTAATTTGTATTATCTAATATTCTCTAAAATTGAGTATAGAATGATGTTTACACTTTCGTAACCCTATAACAAAGTGGATTTCCGCAAAACCAATTTTAGGTGGATCTCTACTCCATAAAATAAACAGGGAAGCCAAATTTCAAATCTAAATCTAATAGGGTAAATTTTTACTATCAATACCCCCCCCCCCTCATAATTCCGTTAAGAGTCATTCTCTCAAAAACCGTTCTTAGCGGATTTCAATTCAACAAAAGAAAAATGTAAACCAAATTCCATTATTATAGTTCTTGCAGTTCGAAAAAATAATTTTTTTGTCAACATGCCCCAGTAATTCCTTGCTCCCCCAGGAGTTGATTCCCGTCAAATGCATTCTTAGTGGATCCCTATTCAACAAAAGAAACATGCTTAACAAATTTCAAGTACACAGGTCTAACAATTCTAAAACAGGATTATTTTCCTATAACTCCCCTTCACCCCTCGCAACCCTCCTTGGGTGGTGATTTTTTTTTACTCTTTGTTTTAGGAACTCTATTCCATGAAAGGAACATGCCTACCAATTTTCAAGCAGGTAGATCGAATAGTTTTAAAAAGGAAATATTTATCTATTACGCCCCTTGATCCCCCGAAATGAAACTTGGAGGTTAGTTATCTCGAGACCCCTTTTATAGCGGTTCTGTACTCAACGAAAGGAATATGCTTACCAAATTTCAAGACTGTAAATCTAATAGTTTAAAAATGGGAATAATTATCTACAACCCCCCTTGAGCCCCCGCAACGCCAACTGGGGGTCTGTTTTCACGAAATCCATTTTGTAGCGGCTATCTACTCTATGAAAGGAATCTGCTTACCAAATTTGAAGACAATGAGTCTAATAAACTAAAAATGGAAAAAATATCTATAACGGCCCTTGAGACCCCGCCACGCCACCTGAGGGGTTGATTTTCACAAAACACATTATATATTGAATCTTTACTCCATAAAAGGATTCTGTTTATCATATTTAAAGACTGTGCTAACAGGAGTTTAAAAATGGAAAAGTAATTATTTATAACGCCTCTTAAGCTCCTCAACTCCACTTGGGGTCTATTTTCACGAAACCCATTTTGTGGCGTATCTCTACACTATGAGAGGAACCTGCTTACGAAATTTCAAGACTGTGCGTCTAATAGTTTAAAATCAGAATAATTATTTATATCTCCCCTTATCCTCCCTCAACACTTTTTGGGGGTCAATTTTCCCAAAACCCATTTTGTAGCGGATATTAACTCCATGAAAGAACTATGCCTACCAATTTTCAAGCCAGTAGGTCAAGTACTTTAAAAACGAAAGTATTTATCTTTTACGCCCCTTATTCCCCCTCAACACCCCTTGGGGGGCTATTTTCCCAAAACCCATTTTGTAGCGGATCTCTTCTCTATGGAAGGAATCTGCTTACCCAATTTCAAGATTGTACGTTGAGTAGTATAAAAATAGAAACAGTTATTTATAACCCCCCCTTAACCCCCCCCGTAACGGCCCTTACGGTTCGAATTTCGCAAAATCCGTTCGTAGCTGATCTCTACTCCATGAAAGGAACATGTCTACCAAATTTCAAGTCTGTAGGTTGAATAGTTTCGGATATATCGTGATTAGTCAGTCAGTCAGTCAGTGAGTGAGTCGCTTTTCTCCTTTATATATATAGACTAGCATTTACCCACGGCTCCGCTCGCGTTGATGTCTTTAAATGACTGTCGTAAACATTATAATTAGAAAGTAAATAATATAATATGGTAATTTTTTTATTGCTTGACTGAAACCAATAAAATTTAAAAATTCTAAAATTGAGCTTAGTTTAAAAAAACTGAAAACGTTATTTATTATAATATTTAACAATAAAAATTCAATAACTTAAACTATTAATACTTTTAAAAATCGAAAGTATCTACTTTTATTATATAATTACTCTTTAAAAGATCTCAAAACAGAATATTAATTTACAGAATATGCTACTGTATACCATATTATATATATTCTTCTGTCAGTTACAAATATGTGAAGATTTGGGCATTAGACACACCGATCAGGCTACATATAGTTGGCTATGGGAAAAACATTGCTTTCCAAATGCTCCCTTGCTACCTGAAATCTTAGCCCTGGCACTTTGTTAATAGCAACAGTAAAGCAGGAAAGTGAAGTTTGAATTGAAACGGTAGGTCAGTGGGGATACTTGGAATTCGAGGTATAATAAAATTATCCCTTTTCATGACATATGTTAAAATATTGGCACCAAGTATATTCTGCATCAGTTTTGTGATCCAAAGCCTCGTCCATTTACTTAGTCGAGGAGAATCGAGATTTTGCATAAGTATAACTGGTGCATTTAGTTTTAATTAAAGTTTATGTGAGGGTACACTTGAAAGTTCAAGTGAATTTAAGAACTCCGGGGGATATGAAGTACTTTGTTCTTTATCCATGATTGTATTCATTGAAAAATATTTCTTCATTTCTCTCCCCCCCTCCCCCGCACGTCGTTTCAATTTTCAATGTTGATTTTATGGACAATGTCATTGTTAGGCGCTAATATTGATCTTGCGCGCAGCCACTGATCCCAATTTAAATTTTGTTGCAAGCCAGGGTAAATTTGAGCAATAAGATTTACATCATTTTCTTCTACATTACAAAATTCTCTGGAAGTAAAATATAACCTCCAGCATTTGCGTCCTAACATCCATAACCGATTTTCAATTGCGACTCTGCATAATGTTCCGAATCTACATCATTATGAAGATACACTCTCATATTCGTTTTCAGACTGAATTTTCAACTTTTACCCATAAGCTTGATGATTTATAGAGACTCTGATTTCCTCTTCCTCCTATGATATCTGTACCTATCTCGTAAATCCTGAAGAGTCCAATTTAACGTTTCTATAGCTTTCTTGTGAGACATCGTCCTTTCATCCCACACTAAAAGTTTACATTGTCGAAGCATCTTGCCTCTAGAGCTACTTTTGCTGAAATTGTAGAAGGGTGAATCTTCATGCGCAATATTCAACGGTAGTTTTAAAAACGGAATGTACAGTACGACCGCCGGTCAGTAGTGTCGCGGCTATAGCGGAAGAAGCGACAACAACTGCTATCCTCTGGTTTTTTCTGACGGGCATTAATAAAAAGTTTAGCAAGTGTTTTTCCGGTTCCTCCAGGGGCGTCGAGAAAAAAGAGTGCACCACTGCCGGATTCTATTTTGCGTAACACTTGATGGAAAACGTGACTTTGTTCTGGAGTTAATTGAGGGTTAAATTCTGTTACTTGATGTTGCAATGCTATAAAATCGTAGTTGAATTCTCAAGCAATTTCATTATCGAAGCCATTTACGTTGACACGTCTAGGACTAATCATTCCAAAATCATGTAGCTTCTTTCCATCCATTCTGAAAATCTTTATTGCGTTTCTTTGTAGATGTGTTCATTGAAAGGCATATTTGCTTGCACTTGCTGGAATCATCGCAAAATATCTTCCGCCATGTAGTCTTTGTACTTATTCCAAAAGGTTTGAGGATTAGAAAGACCGAAGATGAAATAAGTATTGCGTAAAGCTCCCTAATTTTATCCGGCGAGTGACATTGTAAGCCTTCCTCCATAGTAATATCTAGAATATCTTCAAAGTAAACCTCCATGTAAAATATCTATGTTCAGTATAAGTGAAAAATTTTGTGCAAAATATGAATGGTGTATGGTTAAAAAAATTTCAAAGTAATAAATATCCGATAAATCAAAACTTTTTATGAAACTGTCAATTAATATTAGCATAGAATTTTCAGTATCACGCGCGCAATTCTCTAAAACTTAATTTCGTTTTCCTCTTTAAAAAGTGGAAGAAAATTTGCATTAAAATATCTGGAATTGTCAGAATAGAGAACTTCTTAGCCAACTTGGAGATATTTCTCAAAGTTTGAGTTTGACATTTAACAAACGTAACATAATAAACGTTTAGTAAGAAATCATTTTAAAAATTGCTTTTTGTAAATATGTTAAATTACACTATGTTTCAGTTATTTGTTACAAATGTGAGAAAATTTTTATTAAAATTTCCATTATTGACCACAAATGCATAATTTTGCGCCAACTTGGCGGGGAGTAAGTAACGTCCCACGGTTTTACCCTCGTAGTTCCCATTTCCGTAGGAATATGGAGATAAAATATATCCTATGTTACTCGCTGATAATGTAGCTTTCCATTGGTGAAAGAATTTTTAAAATCGCACAGCCGTTTCCGAGATTAGCCGAAACAAACAGACAAGTAGACAGACAGACAAAAATTTTAAAAATTTGCTTTTTGATATAAGTACCGCATGTACCTTAAAATGCATTTAGTAAAAAGCTGCTGATTTGAAATTACAAACAGACACTTCAATTTTATTTATTTGTATAGATATCTTGTTCACATTTTCAATCGTTAATGAAATTCTTTCTATTCATCAATTCAAGTAAGAATTGACGTACGAATTTTTTTTATATTGCTTGTTTTACTTTGGTTACAAATAAACAACTAAATATTGTTTCGAATATCATTTGAAACGAATTTCTCGTGAACTCATTCACTTATTTAATAAAAGGTGGAATAGACTGTTTATAATTTTTAAACAACAAAAGAAAAGGAAATACTTTATTATTAATAAAAATAAAACCGGAAAGTTTAATCCCAAATCCAAGGCTTATATTTTGCTAAGTCACAAAACTACTCCATCAAATGTTGTTACGAAATTTTTTGAAATGACCAATTTGTAGATTCCTTTAACTACGTTTTTCAGTGAGTTAGAATTTCCAAATCAACCAAACAAGGTATCTTCATATTAGCTTAATGTTTTCTAAAAGAAATTATGGACTTTTCCTTTCAGTGCACAGCGCATTTTTATATGTCTTTTAAGAATCAAAACAACATTCATATTTTTTCAGTCGGCAGTTGTTTATATGGCCATCATTGGTCCCTACTTTCAAAGGCAGCAACATGAATGTGTCACAGATTATTCACATTCCTTTCGCAAGTCCACGCATGATCTATTGAGACAAACTTCAAGGAAAAAAATAAGACGAAAATATGAAAAAAAACAAGCCAAGATTCACGAGACTACTCCATACGAGAACGAAAAAAAAATCAAAGCGTAAATACTCCAATATTCGCAGAAAGGTAAGAATTTTAAAAGGTTTCTACTATTCATCTTTTAACTGTGGTATAAGCTCTAATCATTATTGTAAGGCAAAAACCATCCACAAGCAAATGAATCTGGGCTAAAGGGTAGAATCGTTCACTTATTTGACTCATTTTCTTCTTTTTCTGCAACTATCCCGAAAATACTAAGCGTGCCAATTGTGGTAACCGAACCGATTTCTGTGTTTGCGTTACGTCTTCTACAGCAGTGGATCAAATGGTTCGCCCAAGGATCATTGCATTATTTCCATTTTATTAACTGGGGTGCATTTCTTTCAGGTTTGTATCACTTTACATGAATCCCTTTATATTTCATGTTTAATCACTTTCTATTCATTTTTTGCTGTAACTGTAATTTATTCTCTAAAGGTATATTTAAATATCTAAAATATCAATCAACGTCCCATCTTCAGAGAGCTGTTGGTAAAATTATCAAACATTGACTGGTTAGCGGGGATAAAAAGGTTGGGTGGGGGTGCACTGCTCTAGAGGACTGCTAATCCGGAGGATAACACGCGAGAATGCACCAAGTTCAAGATTTTTAAAATCGTACCAAGCAATAGGCGATTCTGCACTATCCCTTAAATATGCAACAAATACTGGTTGAATATTTTTTTCATTTACACCCTTATTAATCACCTTGGAACCTGTTTTAACGCTCACTTTCTTATTTATCACCACCGTGGATATAAATTTAAAACCACTCATATTGGATATAAATTTAATATGGAAAAATGAGCTGTTGGCGCAAGGAGTTTACTCAATCAAACATGGTGTTATTTTATTTTCCGTCGTCAAAATATGTGTAGATTGATTGTTTAAATCTTTGAAACACTCGAAGCTATCACCAAGCTGTACACTAAACAAAGATTGTAACAAGTTCTTCGTGAGGCCAGATTGGTGCTATTTTTTCCCCAGCAATAAAGCCTTTTTTTACAAGTCAATATTTTTGGGTACTTACATAATATCACAACCTATTGGCGACATTAAATTAAATGAAGCACCTGGTTGCCAATTCAGCGCGTACGACACATAGGAAATCGGGGTTGCCAACTTGGCAAGTTATTCATAGATTTGGCGATAGTTGCGATAATACGTAAGTCCCATGCAGATTTTTAAGTTAAAAAAAACTATTTAAGCTCAAGTGCAGCATTGCCCATTTACTTGGCTCTATTTTATTGGCGCTTTTCCGGAGATCGATAACAGTGCTGTTTGTGGCAAACGAGCTGATTTCGAAGCTGCGAAAATCTTTGTGTTACGTCTTCTGGAGAGGTTGCAACTCCAGAAGAGATACTTACGTATTATAGCAACAATCCTAAACTCTATTAATAACTCGCCAAGTTTGCAGCCCCGATTTCCTATGTGTCGTACGTGATGAATTGGCAAGCAGGTGCTTCGTTTCATATAATGTCGCCAATAGGTTGCGAAAATATGTAAGTACCAAAAAATATATAAACATCACTAACACAGAACGAATGTCCTGTACAATCTCTTCTTTGTTTTATGTGTTTTTACATACTGCCGTGATAAAAAATTCACACAGAATAATCGTAATAGCACCATCTATTGATACACATGAACCCTTACAATGTATGTAAAGTATGTATATGTGAATAATATACATAATATTCACACACATATTTGTACAGTGTGCGTGTATTATCTCAAATGTAAAGTGACACCGAAATTCTTACATATTTAGAAAAAAAAAATCCTCATTTAATGCGATCCACACATTCAATTCTCACAAAAAAAATTCAAACAAAATAAAATTTAGTCGTATTTTAAGGGATGAGCTATGTCATCTCTTAGTGTGGGAGGGTCGGAAGGTGGATTAGCCATATTCAAAAATAACTTCAATCTATTCTTAGTTATGAACAAACACACAAATTCTATTAACCAAAGTTAATATAACCAAACCATTTGGCATTTGGTTAACAACCAAATACCAAATATGGAAAACAATAGCGAGGTTGACGAGATACGAGAAGACTTTAAATAATCAGATCAGTTACGTCTATAGGAAATATCTTCTAATTCTTAGCGACCTAGTCTAATCTGATTCCTAATTGACAAATCGTCCCTTTTACTATTACAATAATCATCTACGAAGTATCCAAGCCTCACTTCACGTTTAATCAATCACTTCAAGCTGTTAGCAGTCTCTCTCTTGACCTCGAAAGTTTAACCTGTATACACAAGCCTTAATTTACATACTTCGAAGGAAGACTTTCAATAGAATAAATTTTAAAGACCACACTTTCCCTCAGAGGGCTGTTAGTGAGAAGAATCCGAATAGACCCGTGACACTATAGGCCTTTATTTGATAATAAGGAATAACACATAGGTTACATTCATGGCAATAAAATTAAGTAACGTAAAAGAAAATGAGGTAATATTAGGGAAGTAACGAGAAGTAAATTAAAAAAAATATGAGATGTTTTTTCAGAATCAGAATTCCTCAATGTCGCATCGGTATCGTCTGTACGTTTGTTCACATTTTCAGCCTCCCTTAAAATGTTATTTCAGACCCATCTCAATTATCAAACATGCAGCATTTCTTGAAACCTTCAACTGTCGATTCAGGTTTGCCAGGCGGTTGCAAACTTTAAAGTGTAAAGGAGAGTTTTTATTTTTCCGGAAATTATATTAATGGGTGATTGCCCACTAGTAGAAGATTATACACCATTTGTAAGTTATATTTAAATTGTTTATAGTATATGTACTTGTAGTATACAGGGTGTCCAGCCTTAATGTGACCCAATAGCTAATTCCCGAACCGTTCGGTTTAGATATGCACTTCCAATTTGTAAAATGTGTTAAAAAAGGTGAAGCATTTTCATATGTCCTTTTCGAACCAAAAACCCATTTAGAAAAAAATTACAAAAATAAATTTTTTATACGGTCCCCAGGTCCTATCAGTTATATTTAGGAAAAGATGCAGTACACAAAAACAAAGTAAACACAAAAAGTTTCATTTTATTACGATAAAAACTGACCGAGTTATGCCTACATAAATTTGAAGCATCCGATTTGCTCAGAAAAGGGGGTCGTATATAAATTGAGTTTAGAGAACAGTAATTCACTATCTACAGAAAGAGCAAAAGAAAAACATCATAGATTGACAATTTGCATTGCTGTATGGCAAACAACAAAAATTAAATTAAAGAAATACAACTTGTACCGAAAAGATTAAAACAGCTTGTTTTAACAAATAGCCTCAAAATAATACAGGATTTGCCGTTCAAATTATAGCATAATGTGGAATGATGCGCGAATCATGAATCAAGGGGCTTTATTATATCAGAATGACCAAATTAACTTAAATAATGGTGAAGGCACGAGGTGTGGCAAGAGACAAGGGAATACACGTCTATGACAACTCCCAGTTTTATACAAGCATTGAACAGCACGGGTAATTGTACAATAAGATGGATGTCTTCGAGTGGAAAATTTAATGGCATAAAGTCTTGCCGCCTCTCTCTTATTTCAATTACACTGCCCATAAAACAGTACCATTTCGCAGTATTCATTTACATACATCTCGTTCCCCCGCACTAGAAATCGTAATATTTGAATAGGACTGTATGCAATTGCAAGCGACTACACAAAAGATTTTTAACGTTCGTCATGATCAGCAAAAATGCAGCAAATCAGACTGAAACCACAGCATATAAGTCTATTTTTTGGAACTGCTTTTGAAATGTTTTCTTCATCCAAAATATTTTATTTTTTCTATGTTTTACACAGAATACATTTTATTTCTTAACTACTCAATTATTGTTGTATTAACGTATGCTTTTAAATTAAAAAACGATTTACATAAAAGCGACATGCAAGAGCGAAAGTTTCCTTCCAACTAATTTCACTTTAGAGACGGCCCCTTACTAGCTTCTTGAAAATAGCAGAGAAAATGGATAAAATATAGGATTTTCAAAGTTCCATAACTCGGACAGTTTTTATAGTAATAAAATGAAACCTTTTGTACTTACTTTGTTTTTGCGTACTGCATCTTTTCCTAAATATAAGTGATAGGACCTGGGGACCGTATAAAAAAATTAATTTTCGTAATTTTTTTCTAAATGGGTTTTTTGGTTCGAAAAGCATGTAAAAACATGCTTACCTGTTTTAGAACATTTTTCAAATTAGAAGTGCATATCTGAGACGAACGGTTCGGGAATTAGCTATTGGGTCACATTAAGGCTGGACACCCTGTATATTTAAATGGATACATCAGACTTGCAGCTGGGATGCCGGTATTATTACAAGATCGGAATTAAGTGTTTCAGATTTTTCCTTCCCACTTGTGAGAAAAACTTCTCAAAAAGTAACATGGAACCCGGTCAGTTTTCTCATACCACATTCCATCAGTTTGATATATGTAATACAACCTTTTTCGTGAACCCGAAAAGGATCCAGCATTGTTTCAGTAGGGCCGCAGTAAACGAGAGTTTATAATGATGCACTGGTCGTGATTTTGATAGCACTGAAGATCCGCTGTGTAGAGAGGTTGATGCATGTTGAATCTATCGAGGCTCAAAATCCTCTCGTTGGCTTGGTGTGAAGATAAAAGAACCAGCTCAAATGTTGTCCTCTTTACTTAACCATGGTTCAAAATTATGAAAGGGAGATAGAGTTATATATTAACGCCATACTATGAAGCAACATGAGAGATATTAGCAAAAGACTTCTTCATTGTGAGCCTCGGTAAGTGACGAGGATGACACTAGATCTGCCACCCCCCCAACTCTTCAAACTACACACCACGCCAAGAGAGAGTTATATTTATGTCGCACTATAAAGCTGCAAAAGGGCTATTAGTGATGGACCTCTTTATGTTGAACCATGGTCAAGTGACGAGGATGACACCCGAATTGGCACCACCTCTCCTGACTCCCACACCACACCAACGGGAGGACTTTGAGCTTGATCAAAATTAAGCGACATTCGTTGCTAAAAACCCTCGTATTTCTTTGGAGTACGACATAAATTAAAATCGAATTAAATCAAGTTATAGCAATCAGGGACATCTACATTTGTGTAGGGGCCTACTTTAGCGTAGGGGCCCAGGGCCATAAGAAATCTTGAGACGTCCCTGATCGCAATTTAGGAGTGTCATCACCATATACCAAATTGGTGTATTTTCATACAAACGTTTTTATTATCAAATAATGGATACGTTTGCAATTAAATGAATTATTCTATTTTTCATTACATATTTCGCTTTTATTGTTAAACTCTATCTTTTTAAGAAAATCATCATTTTTTTACCAGAAATTATGCGTGAAATCTATTCTATTATGTATTTCTTTTAATTAAATCTAAAATAAATGAAACACATTTATTTAAAATGGCAAATTTTTGTTTATCGATATTAACAGCTAAACATTTTTTTCCAGATTAAAACTTCGTGTAGAAACACAATTTTATTTGATACTTTGATTTTTCAAGGTGAGAAATTACAAATTCAGAAAAAGTTTTTAATGTATCGGATTTGATTTTAAGTCGCATTATCACAGCAGTTTATCCGTCATTTAAATTCCTGTAAGAAATATCTTTTTATCAACATCTTAATTCGCATTTGAGTGACGGTCCATTCACAGCAAAGGAAGGGAAATTTTTTCACTAGCTTTAACCGCTGGCACTATCGATTCACTGGCGTCTAGAGCCACAAACCGTTTTAAATGAAGTTATCACACACAGAACCCCTCAATCACAGATTTTTTTCCTAATCTATGCCCGGTTTGAAAATAGGAAAAAACTTTTTCCGAAAAATATTTATTTATTTTATTTGCTTACATTACATTAAAGTATTACGGAGTAGAGAAAATAGAAAATCTTTGGGAGAAATGAAAAGTGCAATGAACACTTGTGTGTATTGGAAATAAAATATAGAGTGCATGCCAAATTTGAAGGGCACGTTGATGTTTTTGTTTATTAACGATTTTATTCTGAAACTTTTTAAAACTGCACTTTTCTTGATAATCTTTAAATTCCTTTTGCCATTAATTTTAAAAGTTGCTAAAATCGTCATCTTGCACCTTAACCGTTAGTGTGACAGTTAAGAAATTAATAATAAAAATAAATAAAATATACTAAAATTGTTCACGATCCGGTTTAGTTTCTTTTTTTTTAAGAATGTTATTCTTAAATTATGACTCTATAGTATCTAGATTATTTTAATTGTTTGTAGGATATATTAGGCTACCATTTTTTAAAGTGAGAAAAGAAACGCATTTGAATATTTTTGAATAAGGTACTTTTGTTCGTCTCGCATCGAGTATCCCGTTGCCAGATATAGCTGTTTTTAACATATGGGTTATTCAATTCCTACTATTAATTCAGTGTCTCCCTATATATATATGTATATCTTGTTCAAATTTTCAATCGTTAATAAAATATTTTTTATTCATCCATTCAAGTTCAAATACATTTTTTGAACTTGTAGTGGATGACACTTGATGTTAATACAGTTTTTCAAATATTAATTCATTAATTAAATTAAAAAATTAATAAATAGTAACAAATAAAACTGTGTGCATCGGCTCTGACGTACGATTGGAGTTTATAACAAGTGCGGTCTTTGATTATCCAGCCTTAATGTGACCCAATAGCTAATTCCTGAACCGTTCGGTTTAGATATGCACTTCCAATTTGAAAAATGTTTAAAAAAAGGTAAGGAATGTTTTTACGTGCTTTTCGAACCAAAAAGCCTATTTAGAAAAAAATTACAAAAATTAAATTTTTATACGGTCCCCAGGTCCTATCACTTATATTTAGGAAAAGATGCAGTACACAAAAACAAAGTAAACACAAAAAGTTTAATTTTATTGCGATAAAAACTGGCCGAGTTATGGAATTTTGAAAATCGTATATTTCCTCAATTTTCCCGGCCGTTTTCAAGAAGCTAGTTAGGGGCCGTCTCCAAAGTGAAATAAATTGGAACTCTGCCAGGAAATTTTCGCTCTTGCACGCCACTCACGTAAATCGTTTTTAAATTTAAAAGTACATAAATTACGTTAATAATACGATAACTGAGTACTTAAGAAATATATTTTATTCTGTACGTGTAAAATATAGACAAAATAAAATATTTTGTGGACGAAGAAAACATTTCAAAAGCAGTTCCAAAAAAAAAAAAAAAAAGGCTTATTTACTGCGGTACTGATCATGGTGATTATTAAAAATCTGTTGTGTAGTCGCTAGCAATTGCAATATTACGAATTCTAGTACGGGAGAACGAGATGTATAAAAATGAAGAATACTACGAAATGGTACTGTTGTATGTGCAGTGTAATCGAAATAAGAGAGAGGCGGCAAGACTTTATGCAATTAAATTTCCCAGTCGAAGACATCCATCTTATTGTTCAATTGCCCGTGCTGTTTAACACTTGTATAAAACCGGGAGTTGTCATAGACGTATTCGTCTCGTGCCACACCTTCAAGCTTGCGGATACCCGCTGAGGATGTTCTAGGATATGCCCTGGCTCATCCTGAAAGTAGTGTCTGGGATATTAGCAAGGCTTGTTCCTACTCAAAATCAACGGTGTGGACCATATTATATACGTACGGTGTATATCCTTATCGTTCAGACCTGGCGCAGGAACTAATGCTCGGAGACTAGGAGCGTCGTTTTGATTTTTGGACAACACTGGACAAAAATCCAGATTTTTTAATGAAGTTTTGTGGTCGGATGAATGCCAGTTCTCGAGGCAAGACACTATTAATACGCAGAATACGCATTATTGGTCCCTCGAAAACCCACATCTAATACGACCGAATCGCCACTAAATGCGTTGGTCGGTGAATGTGTGGTGCGGAATATGGAAGAGCACCTTAATTAGCCCAATGTATTTCGATGGACCTTTAACATCAGAATCATACACGGAAATTTTATCTGGACAATTAGCCGATTTTTTAGAAGATTAAGTTTCCTAAGTCCTCTGGATTTCTTTCTCTGGAGCTTCCTAAAAAGCAAAGTGTACGAACGTGAATCCACGAGTAAATCCGATTTGCTCAATCGAATCAGCATGGCATGCAGGTCTGGGACACCAACTATGTTGCAGAAGCTACAGCATTTCTGCGGAGAGAAGGCAGTCATTTTGAACATTATTTAATTTGGTCATTCTGATATAATAAAGAGCCTGATTCATGATTGGCGTATCATTCTACATAATGCTATAATTTGAACGGCAAATCCTGTATTCTTTTGTTGCTATTTGTTAAAATAAGTTGCTTTAATCTTTTCGGTACAAATTGTATTTCTTTAACTTTTATTGTTTGCCATACAGCAATACAAATTGTCAATCTATGATGTTTAAAACGATGTTTCAATATTACTATGATGTTTTTCTTTTGCTCTTTCTGTAGATGGTGAATTACTGTTCACTAAATTCAATTTATTTACGACCCCCTTTTCTGAGCAATTCAAATGCTTCAATTTTAAGTAGGCATAACTCGGTCAGTTTTTATTGTAATAAAATTAAACTTTTTGTGTGTTTTTGTGTGAACTGCATCTTTTCCTAAATATAAGTGATAGGACCTGAGGACCATATAAAAATTTAATTTTTGTAATTTTTTTCTAAATGGGCTTTTTGGTTCGAAAAGCAAGTAAAAACATTCCTTACCTTTTTTAAAACATTTTTCAAATTGGAAGTACATGTCTAAATCGAACGGTTCGGGAATTAGCTTTTGGGTCACATTAAGGCTGGAAACCCTGTATACTAGGCAAAAAGGGGGGAAATAAACGCAACTCATATAATAATGAAACCATGCTCGTATTTTCTTTAGTCACATTTTTCATTTTGATTCGGGTAAATAATACACACGCACGCACGCACGCACACGCACGCACACATATATATATATAATCATAATTTCTTACAACATGCATTAGCGGAGGTGAGATATGCAAATGATTAGAATTTCGGCGCAGACTCACATCACGCACTTTTGTGGCGCCACATCAAAGCGCTATTTAAGGCTTGGAGATTTCGACGATTTCAAGTTCGGCAATTGTGTTTTTCTTAAAGTTTTTCAAAAAACGATCAGTTATATTTCGTAGAAAACAGCGATCAGCTTTTGATCAAGTATCCGAGTTCGACAGAGGGAGGATAGTGGCCTACCGAGATTGTGGATTATCTTTCAGGGAAATCGGTAGTCGTGTTGGACGAAACCAAACAACTGTAATGCGGATATGTGACCGTTGGATGCAAAAAGGGTACGAAGGACCGACGTGGTCGATCGCATCCACCTCAGTGAACCACTTCACGTGAGGACAGGCAAATTGTGCGCATGGCAGTGAGGGATCGCTCAGAACATCACATTGAGTCTGTAACGTATCATTAAGTGTCTGCGCGTACCATTCGACGCCGTTTACAGTAGAGTGGTCTGTCCGCAAGACGTCCATTGCTTGGTGTACTCTTGACGCAGAACCACAGACGTCTCCGCCGCCAATGGTGCGATGAAAGAAGGATGTGGGTGGCAGAATGGAATGAAGTTGTCTTTACTGACGAGTCACGCATCTGTCTGCAGACACCGTGGAGAGATGATGCTGAACAGCTGCGTTATGCACCGCCACACTGGTCTTGCACCGGGTATTATGGTATGGAGTGGTATTGGATATCACTCTCGCACTCCTCTATTACGTATTGCCGGTACTTTAAACAGCTAGCGCTACATCTCCGAGGTGTTGGAGCCAGTTGTCCTTCCTTACCTTCAGGGCTTGGTCACAGCCATATTTCAACAGGATAATGCGCGACCACACGTGACATGCATTGTCCAAAGGCTCTTCGTCAATCACCAGATTGAATTTCTTCCCTGGCCGGCTCTCTCTCCGAATCTTTCGCCGATAGAAAATATGTGGTCCAGGGTTGCTCAACGATTGACCCAGATTACACCCCCAGCTGCCACACCAGATCAACTTTGGAAACGTGGGGAAGCTGCTTGGTCTGCTGTACCCCAAGAACACATCCAAAGTCCCTTTGACCCAATACCGAGGTGTGTGGCAGCGGTGATCTCCAACAAGGGCGGCTACTCTGGCTACTGATTGTGGCAGGAACCACACTTCACAGAAGTCTATAAATTTAATCATTTGATACTTGGTCAACATGTTATCTACAAAATAAATTTTGTTGTGCTATCTCTTGTCTTTCTTGGTGTTGCATTTACGGTGGCCAGCAGTCTATATATATACTAGCTGACCCGGCCATGCGTTGTTGGGGCTTTGTTTTAATACATTAGTTCAATATTATTCTAAGTTATTCAATGCAGTCAAATTAATCTTCGTTTATAATTTTGGAGGGTTTGAAATAAAGTATAAAACAACAAA